>CM046450.1:72354095-72637770 GCA_025506515.1 Flaveria trinervia | reverse complement strand
AGAGGATCCAAACTCAAACATAAAGAGGAAATTAAAGAGAAAATGGTTAAAATGAAAACTGAGTTGAGACCACATTTGTATCAGCAACATCAAATCCTGTAACCCTTAAGTCCACAAAGAAATCCAAAAAGGAAGGGGTTAAACAGGTAACAGCTGAGATTGCTCAGAAGAAGAAGGTGCAACATAGGAACTTATCAACTCCACCGGCAATGTGTCTGATGAGCTGAAGCTTTATCACAAAATCAGACACAGCTGGTTATGATGGTTCAACATCTATTGGGAAGAGTTAACCAATTAGATGCTCCTATGTTGAAACCACAGAAAAGGAGGTCCAAGCCAAAGGATTCCTCTTCTTCACCATCTTCTTCCTCTCAGGTTGTTGTTTCCAATAAACCTATTAGTTTACCATCTGTTGATGAGAACAGACCCGAAACCAAAAAGGTTTGGGTCTCCAAAACTAACTGATTGTTTATAATTGCAGTGTTCTTCAACATGCCAAAGTAGCATCTGGTATGTAGACAGTGGGGGATCTATGCACATGACTGGGAACAGCTCTCTTCTTCATGACTACTCTCAAGGAAAGAAGGGGTTTGTTTCTTTTGGCAATGATGCTAGGGGTTACATCATTGGAAATGGCTTTGTCTCCAATGGAGAAATAAAGTTTGATGATGTTAATCATGTGGAAAATCTCAAGTACAATCTCTTGAGTGTCAGTCAAATGTGTGATAAAGGCCATGTTGCTCTTTTCACCAGTCAGAATGTAGGATTCTATCATCCAAAGTTCTGCATTTGATTGATAAGGTGTTGGATGATCACACTCTTCTGAGAGCCAACAGGACAGGAAGAGTGTATGCCTTAGATCTTTCCAAGAAAATAGATCTCAGAGGCAATCCTTGCCTATTTTCCAAGCCTCTTCTCAAGAATCTAAACTGTGGCATAGAAGGCTGGGTCATGTTAATTTCAAAAACATGAATTAGCTAATCCACGATAGTTTAGTTAGAGGCTTACCAATAAAGGAGTTCCACTGTGATGAAACCTGCACTGCTTGTTTAAAAGGAAAATAGCACAAAGTCTCATTCCTCCTATTGAAGAGCCTAAGTCCACTGCCTGCTTGCAATTACTGCATATGGATCTATTTGGTCTGTGAGAGTAATGAGCATGGCAAAGAAGAAATATTGTCTGGTAATTGTGGATGATTACTCCAGATTTGTATGGACTTTCTTTCTACATTCAAAGGATGAGGTTGCTCAGAAGATTATTCACTTTGTGTTGTATGTTGAGAAGCAGTATTCCCTTCCAGTCAAGTGTATTAGAAATGACAATGAACTGAATTCTTATTCCGCTGCTTTGAACTCTAATACATCAAACTTGTGATCGCTGATCCTACAAAAACTTTGTTTTAAAGTTGTTACATGAAATAATAACTATAAAAAATAGAGGGGCCAAAAATGTAAATTTTGTTTAAAAACCCAAACTACCCAACCCCATCCCCGTCGACTCCCCCTTCCGCCTGCCATACCTCTGGCCACGCCTCCTGCAACCTCCACACCTCAACAAAACATCAAATTAAAAGCAATTAAACCGTTCAACCCTTCACGACCTTGATTCGAACATGCTACCATGTTTTAATTCGATTTTAAGTGATATTAAGAACATTCAACTAGAAACCGAGCATCACATTCAACTTTCGAATGGTTATGCCTCAATCACTAACACATTTAACCAAATTAATTGAACAAAAATGCTCTTGAGATGATTACAAATTCACCCATATCAACCATTGTTGTTAACATCATGAAACTATAATCATATTATACTCGAAGCACCGAAACCAACTCATAACTGGAACACCTCTTCTAGGCACCTAAAAAAATTGAGGGATTTTACTTATCATCATCATTAAAAGCTTCATGTAGAACTAATTTGATTATCAATGAAGTTTGCATCTTGAATCATATTCAACCGTGGTCGCGACCGTGTCTTCACATTGCAACATCGAGCCGATCATCATTCTGGTAATTATGCACACCCACACACTCGATTTCATCTAGGGACAAAAGCCCTAAGTTTGATTTTGTGAACAACTTCCAATTCATGTTCAATTTGATTCTAATCGAATTTGGGGTTCTTGTGAATTGGTGGATTTTGAAATCAACACTTTTTAACATTGTAATAGGGCTTTCAACCAGATTGGCTTGTAGCCCAACTGGTAATTAGGCTAGATTATGACCAAGAGGTCCCGGGTTAGAACCGGGCCTACACCATTTTTGTTTTTAATGAGATTTGTTAACATTTTATAATTCAAAAATTATTATTATATTATAAAATCAAAATACAAGTTATTAAATTAAATTTAAGGGTTTTAAAACTTATGGTTTTAAATTTATTTATTTATTTTGTTAAGAATAACAAGGGTTATAAAACATTATTAATTCTTTCAAGTAATTTAAATGCTAAAAATTGTAACACCCAGTTATTTTTAGAAGACTCAAACAAAAGAATAACGTGAAGAAAAAAAAGAAAGAAAATATCTATTACCCAAGTTAAGGGGTAAAAAGTGTAAAAAGGACAAAATCTTTAAAAAGTTGGTGAATAAAGGTGGTGGCCGCCCATCACCCTCTCTTCACGTATCATTCGGATATTTCTAGAGAGGGAAAGCAAAGAAAAGCATACACTCTTGGTTTGAAGAGGAACAAGAGCAGAAGTTCTAATTGAAGGTAAGAATTCATAGTTTTTGGGTGTTCTTGATTGGCCTTAGCCTTGGTTTTGTGCTTATGTTTGTTTATATGTGTTCGGATGTGTTTTGGTGGGTTTGTAGGTAGTTGAACTCAATTGCAAATGGTTTTTGAAGAAGTCATAACCAAAGGCTGCTAAGGTGAGTTCTAGAACCCCTTTTTTACTTTTTTTAAATTATTTTGGGGCTGGAAATGCATGTATGAACTTTCTACAAAAGTTGGGTTTTATACCGTATGTGTGTATGTGTGTCATTGCAGGTGGGGTTTGATTTTGGGCTATGTATGTCTTTGATTATGTTATCGTTGTGTTTCTAAGTCTTAGGATGTATGATTTAAGCTTAGAATAGGTATATGATGTTCGGGGAATGATTTATGATATTTAGGAGGATTTAGACTGCCCATGCGCCTAAATAGTGGCCCATGCGCCCAATAAAAATAACTCCCTAAGTGTCCCGTATGCCCAAAACCAAATGCGCCCAAATAGTACCCATGCACCTAGAATAGGCTGAAATTTTTTATGTGTCCCGATGTCACAGCCCCACTAAAAGTGGAAACACAGGGATGTAATAAGACGCCATCGTCATAACACACGGTAAACATAGAGATGCAATAAGTAATGATGACAAAGCGTGCCATGACGACACCTGACACAAACGAGACTTGTGTCATGTTTAGTCAATATTCATGACAACATAGCCATAAGCATAACATGATAAATGATTCACATAATCAAATGTAGATAACATTGTATTGTAATTCCCACAACCCGGGAACCGGTATCAAAAGAATGATATTGTTTAATCAGACTACAACAATGTTCAAAAACGAATGTTTGTCAAATATGTTTAGTCTCAAAAATGCATCCTAGGGTCTCCACTAAGGCAGCACACTTAGATCTTCAATTAGCATTGTCACGTAAAAAGATATGCTCAAAATGGTCAACAAAATTGTTGGTGAGCTCGCAGGTTTAAAAGTAAATAAGTAATTGATGTTGTATAGTAATTGTTATGGAATACCATGAATACAGTTATAAGTAAGCAAAATCAAATGCCAATGAGCTTTACAACCAAACCTAACGACGTACACATAGAATCTTGTCGGATATTTTCACCCAAGGGCCTGTTCCTGGCCACTGCTAGTACTAACTAGTATACAACAAACAAGGGTGGGGGTATCAACCCAATAGTACTACTAATACCTATCCGTCGGTTCCAACACCGAAATTAAATGGTTGTAAAGAAAGTACCACATAGCTAACTCAAGCATGTATCAGATAAGTACTCACAAAACAGTAACACGTTGATTCCAAGTATGTAAATTGTATGTAAGTTATACAGCATGAAGAAAATGGATGAGCATACTTTTCCCCATGTTTGTAAATGATTGAAATGTTGTATAAGCATAAAAAGGGGCCACGAAACTCACTTGTTAAGTGGTAAGTATGAATGATCAATGTTTCCAAATGTAGTATGCAATGAACGGTCAAACGCCTATTGAAAGTTATAGTTAAGCATTAATGATATGTATAAAGTAAATAACAATGTTCGGTCGGTTCGAGTTGTATCGGTTCGGTTGCGTGTAACACACATAAGTAGCAAGAAATCGATACTTGTATGCATTAAGAGCACATACGGTTATAGTGAGAGAATATATTTCTGATTCAAGGAATGTTTATAGATATGGAATATTTCTGATCAAATCATCCACTTTATTATAATAGGTTGTCACTCCTTATATAGAGTGCAACAATCACTGCTGTTATCACGGAAAGTGACAACTGGCAGATCTATTACAAAAATAACTAAATCTTAACAAACTATTGAAATGTTCACAACTATTGAGAACATATCAGAGTGTTAAGTACAGAATATAAAACTACTGATTAGAAACTACTGAACTACAACGACTGAAGAACAAGCTCTTCAGTCGTTTTACAAAACTACTGAAACTAGAAATATAAAACTACTGATATCACACTACTGAATAAGTACTCTTCAGCAGTTGTGACAAACTACTGACGCTTCAGTACTTGATCTTCAGACTTTGACCTTCAGATGTTTCATCAGCTGATGACTTCAGTAGATATCATCAGCTGATGTCTTCAGTCTTTGTCTTTAGACTTTGTACATCAGTTGTTGATCTTCAGCACTTGTAAACTCTTCACTTGTTGTACTTTAGTACTTTGGTCTTTCAGCTTCAGCACTTGTGTCTTCAGCTGTTCAGCTTCAGTACTTGCGTTCTTCAGCTGTTCAGCTTCAGTACTTGCGTTCTTCAGCTGTTCAGCTTCAGTACTTGCGTTCTTCAGCTGTTCAGCTTCAGTACTTGCGTTCTTCAGCTGTTGTACTTCAGCACTTTAGTTCTTCAGCTATTGAAGTCTTCAGCACTTGATCTTCAGCTGTTGAAGTCTTCAGCACTTGTCAAACTGCTCATGAAGCTTTCAGCAGTTGTTGTGATACCATGTGGGACTTAGAGGTTTTCTGATCTTGGCTCATTGGTTCTTTTGTCCAACAAACTCCCCCTGAACCAATGCAGCCAAAACCTCTAAATTATTTATTGTCCCACTTATTGTTGGCAAAATGTTGGTCTTTTTCCTTCTTGATCAGTAGAGAAGATGACCCATGTAAGCTCCGGCCTGGGAAGAAATCTCAGATATTTGTTTGGCAGGGTATGAATGGGAACTCTGTTTTGGGGAACTGGACACAGAGTTGTTATCCCATTCATGAGATTTACTTCCCCATAATGAGTCTGTATGACTCTCGAACATAGGCCTCAAGGAGAACAACTTGTTCCTCCTGAGAGAGTTCTTCTACTCCTCCTTCGAAGAAGAACTCTGGACCATAGTACTCAGATAAGTACTTCATGGTCCTGCCATTTTTCAGCTCCACTGTAGTTACTCCCTATAAACAAATTCATCAGGATGGGTGCCTTCAAGGAGTAACTGGAGCTCATTCTTCTGGATGTCTTCAAGCTTTTTATATAACAACCCCTTTTTAATCATCTTGTTTTCTAGTAAGGCTTGAGGGGTCATCTTTGCTTGATGAGCTTTCTTGAATTCATCAATTATTTCCCAGGGTGTGATTACAATGGCCACATGATGGTAGATTCTATTGTTTTTCTAACCTGGCCATTGTATCTGTGTGGAATAGTTCTTTTATAGATTCTAGAACTCACCCTGGGGTCTGGCCATACTCTCACTCTTCCTTCTGATAGTGTGCCTGAGAGTGTACAGCCTCTGAGCATGCCCTTTCATGGCTTGAATAGATGATGACTGAGGAAATTCCTTGTCAACCATCTTCAATAGTTGCTCATCGTGCTGTTTCTGCTGTTCTTCATCTTCTATCTTGACTCTGACCATTTCCCTTTAAGAGTCAGGTGTGATCATGGGTTGACTCTCCTCTGTTCTTTTCCTCTTCTTTTCTTTCACTGCAGTACTCTCCCCCTTTTTGGATGCATTGGAGAAGGGGTTTGTACCGCAGAAAGTGTATTTTGCACAGCAGCATCAATCAGGGGTGGTAAAGTTGAGGAAAGCCTCTCATCAATGGCTTTAGTCACAATATCAGTGATTATGGGTGTGATGAGAGGGAGGGAATTTTGAAGTACAGCACCTATTTGCTCAGGAGGGTTCTGTTCCTGAGAAATAGGGCCTGAAGCAAAGGCGGTGGTTGAGTTTGGAGTGGCTCAGTGTTTGGGGAACCTTCAACTGAAGGTGCCATCTGTGGGTTGGTGGAGGCAGATGGTCTTTCTCCTTGTGAGAGTTGGTCAAGTAGGTTTTGAAGCCTACTGACTTTCTCTCAAGGATTGTGTTCTGGGCAAGAACATCGTAGAAAAAGCCCAGGTCATCATCAGCCGAAGCTGAATCATCTGACCTCCTGCTTGGAGCAGGATTGACATGCACTGGGTGTAGACTAGTTGTTGCATGTGCCCCTTTTGCTTGGTACTGGGGACTTCCAGCCTCAGGACAATGTCCATCATCAGCTGTTGCCTCTAGTGAGGTCTTAGCAATGTTACCAGCCTCATTCTGATCATGTGCTGATCAGAAGAGGTGGCAGCCTCACTAGATATCTAAGCTCCTTATCTACACCAGGAGATAGAAGTGGTAAAACCCTGTGCTGTGGGTTCTCAATTGCACTGTGTTCCTCCCCCTCAATTGTAGAGGTGTTCCCAGTAGTAAGTGGTTTCTGGGGAGGGGGTGAGGAGTGCAGTTGAGTCAACACTTGTGCAACTATTAAAGTTGGGCTGTGAGGGGCGGTTGTATGGGGTGAAGGGATAGAAGCAGTGTGCACCTGGGGAGGTTGGTGCGTTTCAATGGCAATCTCCTCAAGTGAGGAAGATCCCAGATATGTAGGTACCCCTTGTGTGGTTGCTGCAGGCTCCTGTTGAGAGAAACCTAAGCGGCTATGGTGGAAGAGTCATTGTATCCACTAGGGGGTTTGGACTAGAGGATATATCCTGCGTTTGTGTTGCAGGGGCATCCTCAAGGGACTCAATTCCCTGAGTAGCCGTTTGGGTTTCTTTTTGGTGGGTTTGGTGGGGACTTTTGATTTGGAGGTGGTGGCTGTGGGTTCCAGCTGCGTGGGTTTGCGCAGCTTGGCAGCCAATTTGAGTGTCTGGTCAGAGTTGTGCCGGGAGTATACTTCCGGCAAAACAGCCGTAGCAGGGACTCCCAAGCCAACAAGTCCCTCAGCATTAAGCTGGTTTGTAATGATGGCCATTATGAACCGTGGATATAGTATCCAACGATTAACAGTTAGTTTTTGAGCCATATCCTTGAGCTCCGAAAATATTATTTCTCAAAAATTTAACGGTTGTTGCTCAAGAATAGAATACATTACCTGCTCCCACTTTGTCGACATTTGATCCCAAGATGAAGTCTTAGGAGCCAAACATACATTCCATGTGAAAAATTAGGCGTTCAGCGTCATGGAAGTGTTTCTTCATGATAGTGGAGGCACTGAGATTGCCTTGATATCCATGTTGAGCAAAGGATAGATCTGTGGTGCCCTTGGGATATCCAGCAGGAGAAATAGCATCATCCAGAGAAAGAATTTGGCGGATTATTGCAGGAGTGATGACCACTTCTTTGTTGTTGACAACCGACTGGAGAGATGGGTGTTGTTCTCCCCAGTGGTAATAGTAACGTTCATCCAAAATTGTTGGAGGGATTCGGCATGTAGTATGGGATTCAGAAGAAATGCCGTTTTGTATTGGGACTGAACCATAAGATCGATAGCAGTATCGAACTTAGCCCAGACAGGCGATTAGAAAGGTAGGCAACACAGTTGTGTCGCGGTTTAATTTGCATGGACGCCATTGAGAAGAGAGAAGTTTTGGAGAGGAACGTTAGGTTTGAAGAGGATGAAGCATTGAAGGATTAGGTCAGGGGTATTTATAGGGTACGGGTAAGAAAACGACTGAAGGATGTGTGGTGTTAGTCATCAGTAGTTTTGAACGACTATTGACATGGTATGATCCTTTCAGACGTTGAAACAGCTGAAGTCGTGGTGTTAGGCATCAGAAGTTAGAAAACTACTGAAGACCGTGGTTTTGACTTCAGATGATGAAACAACTGAGGACATGTGTTTGTCATCAGTAGTTATGAAACTACTGAAGACAGTGGTTAGTCATCAATTGTTGTAAACAACTGAAGACTTGGTATTAGTCATCAGTAGTTATAAAACTACTGAATACATGGTATTAGTCATCAGCTGTTTTCGTCAATTCTTAGCTTTTCAGCTGTTTCATACTGTCCTCAACACATTCATCAGCCTTTTTGGCTGATTTTAGTTGTTTCATAGGACATCCATTATCTGTTTTTACTGATTTCAGTAGTTGTAAATGCATAGTAGTTGTAACTACATCAGTAGTTTAGAACAGATGAAGTACTTCAGTACTTGTGAGACATTTAGCCTTCAGTAGTTTAAAACTGCTGATGAGGGTAAAAGAACTCATCAGTACTTATATGTGACATGGTTACCAATGATCATCAGTACTTATTACTAAGATCATCAGTAGTTGTCACTTATTCTAGCTGCAGCATACCAAGCCTTACACCAGGTTTTGGAAAGTTGAACTATCCAAAGGCTTAGTAAAAATGTCTGCAAGCTCATCAGCACTAGGCACACATTAGGATCAATCAGCTTTTTTAAAACAATCCCTATAAAATGATGTCTGATCTCTATATGTTTGGTCCTAGAGTGCTAGACTGGATTTTTGACAATGCAAAGAGCTGAGAACTATCCATTAATAATGGAGTCTTAGTCTCTGTAATGCCATAATCCAAAAGTTGGTTTTGAAGCCAGAGTACCTGAGAGGTGCAACTTGCAGCAACAATGTACTCTGCTTCAGCAGATGATGTAGCAACTGAGGTCTGTTCTTGCTCTGCCAAGAAATCAAGCAGTTGCCTAGGAATTGACATCCACCAGAAGTTGATTTCCTGGTCAACTTACACCCTGCATAGTCACTGTCAGAAAAAGCAACTAATTTACCAGAATGTCCAGTAGAATACCATAAACCTAGAGATGGAGTGCCTTGCAGATATCTAAAGATCCTCTTGACTGCAATCAGATGAGACTCTTTAGGTGCAGCCTGAAATCTAGACAAACACATGTAGCAAACATAATATCTAGTCTAGAAGCTGTTAAATACATCAAGGACCCAATCATACATCTGTAAAGTGTTTCATCAACCACTTTACCTTTCTGATCTGTATCCAGTTGTGTGGTGCTGCACATGGGGGTAGAACAAGGCTTACAGTTTTGTAAATCAAACTTTTGCAAAAGATCTTTTTGTATTTGGACTGATGAATGAAAATTCCATCAGCCTTTTGTTTGATTTGCAACCCCAGAAAGAATTGTAACTCTCCCATGGCACTCATTTCAAACTTCTATTGCATCAACTTTGTAAAGGCATCACACAACTTTGGATCAGAGGATGCAAAAATGATATCATCTACATAAATTGAACAAGTAGATTATGCTGCCCAGCTTTCTAATGAATAAAGTCTTATCTATGGAGCCTCTAGTGAAATTATTTTCCAGAAGAAAGTTTGATAATGTCTCATACCAGGCTCTACGAGCTTGTTTTAACCCATAAAAAGCCTTATCAAGCTTATACACCCAATTAGGATGTTTATTGTCCTCAAAGCCTGGAGGTTGACATACATAAACCTCTTCTTTAATTTTTCCATACAAAAATGCACTTTTGACATCCATTTGAAAAACTTTAAGGTTTTGATAAGCAGCATAAGCTAAAAACAATCGAATTGCTTCCAGTCTGGCTACAGGGGCAAAGGTTTCATCATAATCGATACCTTCTTCTTGTGCAAACCCCTGAACAACCAGTCTGGCTTGTTCTTAACAATAAGCCCATTTTCATCAGTTTTGTTCCTAAACACCCATTTAGTGCCTATTGCACACTTACCTGGAGGTAGAGGAACCAGTTCCCACACTTGCTGTTTCTTGAACTGAAGAAGCTCAAGCTGCATGGCATCAACCCATCTATTGTCCTTTAAAGCAATGTGATAATTCTTTGGCTCTTGCTGACTGATGAAGAGAGCATAGAAGCAGAAATTTGACAATTGACTTCTTGTTGATACTCCAGCAGTGATATCACCAATGATTTGAGACATAGGGTGATTCTTCAGATCTTGATACACAATGAGATCTGTGCAAGTGTTTGTAGCAGGCTCAGCAGTAACAGATGGTGATGGTGAATCATTTCCTTGAAACCAATCAGTGGATGGTAATTCAAAGGAAGTTGAATTCGAAGAGATCTCATCAGCATTTGTTGTGGATGGTGCTACTGGAGCTACAGGAACATCAGGTCTAGCTGAATCAGGCAGTTGATCACTAAATCTAAAGAGGTGAGTACTGCAATCATCATCATCATCAGCACCAGCAGTACCACCAGGTGGTGAACTGTTGACAGGAGCAACAGCAGGAGTTTGATAAGGAACATATTGCAGTATGTTCAAATCAAATAACTCCACAGGGCTTTGTGGAATCTTGTCCTTTGGAGATTCATTGAACTTAACATGTAGAGTTTCTTCAACCATCTTTGTTCTGCAGTTGAAGACTCTGTATGCCTTCAAGTAGATGAATAACCAACAAAATACCCTGCATCCACCTTAGGATCAATTTATGGAGTTGATCCTTTGTGTTGAGAATAAAGCAGGGACACCCAAATGCTTTGAAAAATGAAATCAGAGGAGCCATATGATGGAGAGCTTCATATGGAGTCTTCATCAACCTCTGATTTACTAAAACTCTATTTTGCACATAGCAAGCTGTGTTGACAGCTTCAGCCCAAAAGGTCAGTGGCAAACCAGAGTCAGCCAGCATGGACCTTGCAGCTTCAATGAGGGTCCTGTTCTTTCTCTCCACTACTCCATTTTGTTCTGGAGTCCTTGGGATGCTAAACTACTTCTGATTCCCTCTGAAAGATAGAAGTCATCAAGTGTATGATTTCTGAATTCAGTTCCATTGTCACTCCTAATACACTTGACTGGAAGGAATACTGCTCTCAATATACAACACAAAGTGAATAATATTCTGAGCAACCTCATCCTTTGAATGTAGAAAGAAAGTCCATACAAATCTGGAGTAATCATCCACAATTACCAGACAGTATTTCTTCTTTGCCATGCTCATTACTCTCACAGGACCAAATAGATCCATATGCAGTAATTGCAAGCAGGCAGTGGACTTAGGCTCTTCAATAGGAGGGAATGAGACTTTGTGCTGTTTTCCTTTTAAACAAGCAGTGCAGGTTTCATCACAGTTGAACTCCTTTATTGGTAAGCCTCTGACTAAAATCTTGTGGGTAAGCTGATTCATGTTTTTGAAATTAACATGACCCAGCCTTCTGTGCCACAGTTTAGATTCTTGAGAAGAGGCTTTGGAAAATAGGCAAGGATTGCCTCTTAGATCTATTTTCTTGGAAAGATCTAAGGCATACACTCTTCCTGTCCTGTTGGCTTTCAGTAGAGTGTGATCATCCAACACCTTATCAATCAAATGCAGAACTTTGGATGACAGAATCCTACAGTTCTGACTGGTGAAAAGAGCAACATGGCCTTTATCACACATTTGACTGACACTCAAGAGATTGTACTTGAGATTTTCCACATGATTAACATCATCAAACTTGATTTCTCCATTGGAGACAAAGCCATTTCCAATGATGTAACCCTAGCATCATTGCCAAAAGAAACAAATCCCTTCTTTCCTTGAGAGTAGTCATGAGGAGAGAGCTGTTCCCAGTCATGTGCATAGATCCCCCACTGTCTACATACCAGATGCTACTTTGGCATGTTGAAGAACCCTGCAATAATAAACAATCAGTTAGTTTTGGAGACCCAAACCTTTTTGGTTTTGGGCCTGGTCTCATCAATAGATGGTAGACTAACAGGTTTATTGGAACAACAGCCTGAGAGGAAGAAGATGGTGAAGAAGAGTAATCCTTTGGCTTGGACCTCCTTTTTTGTGGTTTCAACATAGAGCATCTAGTTGGTTAACTCTACCCAACAGATGTTGAACCATCATAACCAGCTATGTCTGATTTTGTGATAAAGCTTTCAGTTCATCAGACACATTGCCAGTGGAGTTTGATAAGTTCCTATGTTGCACCTTCTCTTCTGAGCACTCTCAGCTGTCACCTGTTTAACCCCTTCCTTTTTGGATTTCTTTGAGGACTTAAGGGTTACAGGATTTGATGTTGCTGATACAAATGTGGTCTCAAACTCAGTTTTCATTTTTACCATTTTCTCTTTAATTTCTTCTTTTTGTTTGAGTTTGGAACCTCTTTTGTACCAGCAATCATATGTAAGATGATTGAACAAACCACATACTTCACATGGTTCTTCTTTATCTTAGGTTGATCATCAACTAAAGATGGTGAAGCAACTGGAGACTTGCTCTTCAATGCTTTGGAAGCATTGTTTGCTTTCTTGACTGCCTCTTTAGTAGTCTTCAAACTCTTTCTACTGATAGTTATCTTCTTTTCAGTACTAACAGTAGTTGGAGTTTGAACTTCAGGTGTTAAATCCTGCTTCTAGTCCTTTCAGGACTTTCAGAATTTACTCCTGAGTTGATCAACTCATTGATCATGTGAGTGTTAGCATTTGAACCATCAACATCAGCTGATAGGTTCAGAGAGGACTTGATGCTGACTGCTACTTCTGATTGTGCTGTATCAGAAAGTAGATCACATGATGAGATGGATTGGTTATCACTCTCACCATCAGATTCTACCTCTGCTCTTGGAGTAAATCTGTAGGTGGAGCAGTGTGATTGTAACCAATGCCAAACTTCACATTTGAAGCAGATTGCTTACAAAGAAGCATTTCAAAACCTTTGCATGATTGTACCCATCTATCACACTCTACTTGGGTAACTGCAAGGGTTCTTTGAGATCTTTGTACTTCTCTAGAAGTACCTCTTCTCTAGCCTTATGATCAATTATTTGGCATTTCAGTTTATAAATCTCATCATTTTTATCTTTAAGCACAGACTCAAACTCAGCTTTTCTTTTGGAAAACATTTGTTCTAGCTCATGTTCTTATTAATTAAGCTACATTTGCTTCTCTAATGGAAGCAAATGCTGCTATGCATGTTTCAGAACATAATTTGGCTTTTGCCTCAGAGGATACCTGTGATACCTGAGGTGTAGAGGCATTAGAAAATGAAGTATCAGCAGACTCCAAAGCCATAAGAGCTAGATTCCCAAAAGGACTGTCACCACCATGTTTACCAGCACCTGAGAACAGTTGTTCATGACCAGACATGTCATCTGGTAAACTGCTCCAGTCAACAACTCCTGGGGTGAAGAAGCTGTGTTGTTGAGGTTGAGTTTGTTGTTGAGATTGGGATGGCTGAGGTTCTGGTAGTGCATGAGGTTGTGGTGCCATAGGAACTTGAACTTGATTGACTGTGGCATGTAATAACAAGGTAAGGATATGGCATTTGACCCTGAGGAACAAAATATGCAGGAGATTGTTGTTGAGGATGATGACTAGAAGTGACAGGATGTTGCCCTCTGTGTTGTTGACTATTGCCAGGAAAAGTCACAAAGGGTGCAGTGGAGTTAGATCCAGTTGATCTACACTCTCTTGCAAAGTGTCCAAGCCTTTGGCATTTGTGACACCTCAACTTGCTCTTGTCAAAACCAACTTTGGTTTTGCCAGAGAGTCCTGGGAATTTTCTTCCAGTTCTTTTGTAGAACTTCTGAGATCTGATATTTATCAAGGCCATTTGGCTCAAAATATCCATCTCTTCTAAGTCGTCATCAGCAATCCCCTTGAGATCATCCATAATGAAGCATAAATTGTCATTATTACAGCCAGTAAACTGACCATCAACACTCACAAATGCAGAATCAGAAGTGTTTGAAGAGAAATTAATATGCTCATCATACTGGCATTCAGATGAAGCATATTCTGACTCATGGCCAACCAAAGCAGTGTTGCCTGGTACAAAGTCTTCAGTGAGCTTTCCATATGAAGACAACTTTCTCTTCTGTTCTATCTCTCTCTCAAACGTGAGCAGTTTCCCATGGAGTTGGGTGAGAGATAGTTTGTCCAAACTTGCACTGGAGCGTAGGACAATAGTATATGTGTCCCATCTCTCAGTCAGTGATCTGAGAAATCTGTTATTCATCTGAATATTTGTGTACTCAAGTTTGACCATTTTTAATTCAGAGATCAAACAAGAGAACCGCTCAAATTGTTGAGTCAGTGTCTCACCCTTTCTATGAGAGAATGTATCATTGTTGGGCAAGGATTTCTCTATTATTTGCCAAGACCTCATCTGTTCCTCCAAATTGTTCTTTCAAGGCATTCCAGAGGTCATGGGCAGTTTCATGATGCATTAGCCCAGAATAGATTTCATTGGGCAGTGCCATGGCCAGAATTCCATGGGCTTTTGCATCAATTTCAAGTAACTTCTTATCCTCATCTGAGTATTGCTCCCTCCTCTTCGGAACCATTTGATTGGTTTCCGGGTTATTCACCATAGGCTTGTGTGGACCATGTACCACTGATGTCCAACAACCTGCGCTGTTAACAGACAGGTGATGGAGCATTCGTCGTTGCCATATGTTATACTCATTCCTAACCAGAAAACCAAGAAAAGATCTCAGGATGAATGACCAGAGATACAGAAAATTCAATCTCTATAACCGTTTCTTGCAAAAACAAAAGCTAATTCAATCGAACTTAGATCTTGAATAGCAGTTTCAATGATCAATTATTAGATCGATCAATGATTAACCTGCTCTGATACCATTTGTAGGATCAGCGATCACAAGTTTGATGTATTAGAGTTCAAAGCAGCGGAATAAGAACAGGAATTAGACAAATTGTAGCAAGAAATCGATACTTGTATGCATTAAGAGCACATACGGTTATAGTGAGAGAATATATTTCTGATTCAAGGAATGTTTATAGATATGGAATATTTCTAATCAAATCATCCACTTTATTACAATAGGTTGTCACTCCTTATATAGAGTGCAACAATCACTGCTGTTATCACGGAAAGTGACAACTGGCAGATCTATTACAAAAATAACTAAATCTTAACAAACTACTGAAATGTTCACAACTACTGAGAACATATGAGAGTGTTAAGTACAGAATATAAAACTACTCATTAGAAACTACTAAAACTACAACGACTGAAGAACAAGCTCTTCAGTCGTTTTACAAAACTACTGAAACTAGAAATATAAAACTACTGATATCACAACTACTGAAGAAGTAGTCTTCAGCAGTTGTGACAAACTACTGACGCTTTAGTACTTGATCTTCAGACTTTGACCTTCAGATGTTTCATCAGCTGATGACTTCAGTAGATATCATCAGCTGATGTCTTCAGTCTTTGTCTTCAGACTTTGTACATCAGTTGTTGATCTTCAGCACTTGTAAACTCTTCAGCTGTTGTACTTCAGTACTTTGGTCTTTCAGCTTCAGCACTTGTGTTCTTCAGCTGTTCAGCTTCAGTACTTGCGTTCTTCAGCTGTTCAGCTTCAGTACTTGTGTTCTTCAGCTATTTACTTCAGCACTTTAGTTCTTCAGCTGTTGAAGTCTTCAGCACTTGATCTTCAGCTGTTGAAGTCTTCAGCACTTGTCAAACTGCTAATGAAGCTTTCAGCAGTTGTTGTGATACCATGTGGGACTTAGAGGTTTTCTGATCTTGGCTCATTGGTTCTTTTGGTCCAACAGTTTTATATATTACAAATTTGACCCCAAATTTATTGTCACTTTTAATATTGTAAAACCATATTTAATTAATAAATAAAATTTTATTTTGTAAAGTCTTCATAACCCTTTTTAAATCTTTTAAAAAATGTTTTACAATTTAATTATTTATTATAACTTATATAATTAAGACCATAATTAAGAATAAACTCTATTAATGTTTGTGAAATGTGTGAATTGAATTGTTTGAAATTAAATGGTATAATTCTCATAATTATTTATGAAAACCTTATAAGGTTTGCAATAATTTTCACTTCATAAATTATAAAATTTAAATTGGATAAAAAATAGTATACTCATTGTGTTTGAAAGATTAAAATAATTTCAATAGCTAACTTATGAATTTGCTTCCTAAAATTGACAAACGGGTTCTGGTCATATTTTCAAAATGGGCAGATGTTACATGATATTGCCTAATTCCTAATCTCCTTCTTAGAGAGAACTCTACAGTAATCCTTTCTTGTATCCTTTGAGCCAGCCTGTCAGGTTGTCTAGATTGGCTTGGGTGACAAGTGGCATGCTGATAAGGTCAAGATCTTCATAGTAGTTGAAGATCTGAAAGTTGAATACTTCTTGTTGCCTTTGAACTCTTTGAAGAATAAAGGCTTTTCTATTTGCATCATACATCCACCCTATGATGTAGTTAGAAATTCCTTGAGGTGGAGATGACATTGCCCTTGGTATAACTTCCTTAAAAAGACTCTGAATGAGTAGTCTATAGAGTCCACATCAATGGAGCTTGAGGAAGTTACTGAGTATGGACAGCTGCAACTAAGGATGGTGAGTCCTCAATATCAATGCTTTGTGAGGAACTCCCATGTTCTGTGTTGGTGATGACTTTCTCCTCCTTTTTGGTAGCATCACCCACTTGTATAGGTGAGCTAGAGGTTAGGTCAATCACATTCTTACATTGTTGTGTTCCTGGATGAGCTCTTCTTAAAGGTCTCCCAGCTAGTTTTTCCTTAAGATAAGATATCTCAAGTTGCTTATCATGACCCTGTTTTGCAGGGTAGTCACCTGAGATTCAAGGTGACTGACCTTGGAGACCAGATAGGTTCATTTTTTTGATAGTTTTTGCACCTTTAGTCTCAGATTCCCCTCATCTTCATCAGAAGAATCATTGGGAGATGAGAGAATTGTGTCTTTTCTCTCACCACCAGCATGGAGTTCTTGGCTACTGGTTTTCCCCTGCTCATTGACAACCTCAATTGAAGAGTCAATGGGCTGAGTTGCCATGGTTGAGGTTTGAATGATGTAATCCACCTCAGAAATAGGTGTCTCATATGGGCTAGACATATGTGACTCAAGAGCACTCATCTCTCCTTGAGTGGGGGACGAGTAGAGAGACTCATGGTACTCACTAAAACCTAAGTCTTCATCAGTATAGAAGTCAAGGTTGGGAATAGGTTGGTTTAAGTCGAAAGGCTGGGGAAGGTGGCTGTCCTCTGAAGGTTGTTCATCTGAGTGTAGTGACTCAGAATGAAGGCTTATGGCTGCTAGGCTTGTGAGCTCATCAATCTGAACATGAGGAACCTCAGGACTGATAGTTGAAGTGACGGGAGTGGTTTTCTCCTCAAGAGAAGTGGAGCTCTACTTCCACTTCTTTCTGTGTGGGTTGTGATATGGGGGCCCTGTACATACTGAATAGCTTATGCAAGGGTTCATTCGGATCTTATTTGGTAAGTGAGGGTGATTTGTGGTGGTCTTTAGAGAGGTTGAGAGGTAGAAGGTATGGGTCCAACCTTGACCCCTTGAACCATCCCATGCACTGTGAAGGAGAGATCTTCAGGAATCTGGTCCCTACCCCCATGCTTGTTGGATAAGCTATGGATGACCATAAGTAGTAAGTACTTCCAGTGGGATAAGACCTTCCCTTTTCTGAAGATCTTTACAGAGAAATCCCCCTTATAGCCTATCTACTAGAAGGATTGGTTAATAGCTTCTTTAGGAAAGGACCACTCACCTTCCCCCATCATCTAGCTGTAGATGAGTATTTATGATGGCTGGAGTGATGAAGATTGTCATCCCCTACACTGTAGCAGACAGTGCCTTCTCCCCATCTAGAATAACCTCTTGATAGGTTTTCCAAAAATCAAGCAGATGATCCTCATAAAGAATGGGAACAATGGTAAGGGAGTGAGGTTGTTACACAGAGCCAAGAATTGGCAAACCTCTGAGAAGTGTGGATCTATCTTAGAGTTTAACTAATCAACCTGACTGTGCTGCCTGTGTAACTGCATGGAGAAATCTGGGTGATTTCTTCTATTAAGGTTGGCCATTTAGGAAAGCTTAAAGGTTAAGGAAAGGAAGATCAAAGGCCTTTGTAGAGAGAATTTAGGAATTTACGTTTGGACGAAAGACGAAGATGATAAAGAAAGAGAGGGGAACTATTGGGTTTATATATGAAATGGATATAAGACAAAGTTAATGAAAGAGGATAAACGTTGAAATTCAGAATTCAGTCCCACCTCTGAAAAAGAAGTTTGCTCTTTGCTCAAAAAGTAGTTTTCTTGGAAGTTGAAAATCTTCGAAAGGTAAATTGTCTTCAGAAGTTTTGATGAAAAAGCTTTCGAAGCCAAAATAACTTCGGAAGAGTTTCCTGAGAGTTTTGAAAATGTTGCTTCGGAAGAGAACTAAGACTTAAAAGTTTTATTCAGTTAAGAATAAGGCTTCCGAGAGTTAATTTGCTTCGGAAGAAAATTGTCCTTGGAAACATTTAAGTGCCTAAGAGAAATATTTATGCTTCGGAATAGATTTTAGACATTTCTACAGAAGGTAATTTACTTAGGCGGTTATTTGTTTTAAAGGCATAAGTTTCTTCTGAAGATAAAATTCTATCTTTCAAAGGATCAAGATTTTTCAAAATCTAAGGAAAGATCTTCTAAAAAGATGTTCATCCAGAGAAAACAAGAGATTATGAAGATGATGAAATAGACAACTTAGGACACACATATTTTAAGAAAAAGATATGAATTAGTTTTAAGAAAAAGCAACTCAAGGTTAATCATCCCAATAGCTGATATAAGATGCTTAAATCTTTGCTCATAAAAGGCTTTGGTGAACAGATCAGCATATTGTTCATTGTGTTAACTTTAACTAGTTTAATTAATCCTTTTTCAAAATTATCTCTAATCAAATGATACCTGATATTGATGTGATTTGTTCTGGAGTGCTGCACTGGATTTTCAATGATAGAGATATCACTATTGTTGTCTATGTGAATGGGAGTCTCCTTGAAGTTTAATCCATAGTCAAGCATCTGATTTTGAATCCAAAGTACTTGAGCACAATAGCTTGCATCAACAATGTATTCAGCTTCAACAGTTGATGTAGAGACACAAGATTATTTCTTGCATTGCCATGAGACAACCCTTCTACCAAGAAATTGACATCCCCCAGATATAGACTTTGCAGTCATATTGCAGCCGCCATAATCACTATCTATATATGCATACAGATGAAGGACCGGTGAAGGGTGGTTATTTACAACACAACAACACAAAGAGGAGATTAGCTTGACTAATCAAAGAGTGAGACTGAATTAACCACTAGAAATGATAAAAAGAACACAAGTAAATAAGAGACAGAACAAGATAGCAAAATACATAAGGAGATGGTTTTCAAGATTACAGTATATTGCCTTCTCAAGTTCTTTAACTAGTGTTACAAAGCATAAAGGAAAGTTATAAGTACTTGAGATACATATACCACATCCTACAGCCGGCCATACTTTGAAAGCCAGCTGGATACAATTGACTAGACACAACACAATATCAATTGTAGTGTCAAAACGCAGATTGCCTTTTGATTAGTGACTATGACATGCTATAGCTCACATCCTAATATATTACAAAAAGGATAAAGTAAAAGAAGTAGAAAGTTACATACTCAAGACCTCAATGTACAGTTACTAAAAGCATGGACCTTTTCACCAACTCATGCAAGTTGGTGACTATACAGAGTTGCAACGGAAAGGGGGTCCAGCTTTACGTAAAGTACATTAGATAAAGCATGTATACTAAAAGTCTTCCAAGAAATCTGTCTTCAAGTGTTGGCTTCAGAAGACTTTGTCTCTGAAGCTTCGGAAGACTTCATCTTTGGCTTCGAAAGATATTAGTCTTGGCTTCGGAAGATTTCACACTTAAAATATATATGTTGCATGTGTGAAACTTCTGAAGCATTCTTCTTCAATGCACTTGTGCAGCCTGCACGAGACTTAAAGTGTTTGTGTTGCATCAGCCTTAACAAATATTGACTGGGTTATAGAAAGAGTGATATTCTTACTGAGAATCGAATATGATAATCAAGTCAACGATTGAGTGGTGGAAACAAACAATCAAAGAACAATCAAGCACGAAAAAATTACTCATAAATTTTGTTTGTATTGATATATGATAGTTGACAAATTACGGAGAATAATTACAACAAAATCCTCTTTCTATCAACTCTCACCTTAGTACGAGGTAAACTATTCTATTTATAGACATGACAAGATGCCTTTACAAAATGACTAAACTACCCCTAACCTATTACATCAGAAACTAGTCTAAGTCTTGATCCGCATCTCTGCTTGTTCATCCGCATTGACAAATGCGGATGAGATAACCTTGATCCGCATTTCCACTTGATCATCAGCATTAGTAAGTTGGTCATCCGCATTGGTTAATGCGGATGAACAAATACTTATGCACATTTGGTTGGTCATCCGCATTAGTCAATGCGGATGATCAAAGTCTTGTCCGCATATTCTTTTGTTCTTCCGCATTAGTCTATGCGGAAGAGTGTCTTGTTCAGCATAAGTATTGTGTCTTCCACATTTAGTCAATGCAGAAGAGTAAACACTTGTCCACATCAGATTTTTGTCTTCCGCATTAACTATTGTGAAAGATAATACTTGTTCTTTTTCTTGTATTTCTTCATTCGCATTGCATCTTGGATTTATGGGATTCCAGCTAAACAATCATCAATTCACCCATTGAGTTGGCATGTATGATCCTTTCAGGATGCAACAATACTCCCCCTAAGGATTATACAGCCTAGTTTTTCTCATTGTTTAGGAGGTGATTGATGTTGTGAAGATTCAGCTAGGTCTTCAGAGGTAGTATGAATGTTGCTTTGGTGGGATCCAGAATAGCCTTAATCATGTTTACAAAATCAGTTGCTTCGGGCATCCTGTCTCTACTCGGCACATGTATTTTCATTTTACTCATGTTATAGATGGCTTCCATTGGTAAGTGTTTCAGAGAAATCGGTTCCCATATGGAGATTGTTGAAAGACCATCTCTATGAATCAATAAATTCCCTCCTATATCCACTTCAATCTTAACAATGTTCCAAGTTGCAGTGGTGTTTTCTTCTTCTTTCTTTTATCTCTTTTAATCTTTATTCTGCCATAGGCCAGTTTTAACAATTTCATACATTTCAAAAGAAGTGCATGTCTTGTTCACCCAATTTGTTGTTTAACTCCCTGAAGTGCCTGGCATAAATGTAGTGGATGTATGATTCATCAAGTAGTCTCACTTCATATCCACTGAAAAGTCTAATGTCAGCTCCTTCTTTTCCTCCCCACTTCCTTTCTATCACCAGCTCATATGTTTTCTCATCATAGTACACATTTGAGATAGGAATGGAAGAATGAGTGCCAGACACTACTTTCCTTTTTAAAGACTCAGTTGGCTTCACCTTCAACTCAGGGAATACTATTTCTTGTCTTTCCAACTTTTTCTTCTTTTCTAGGGGAATGACAAATGTTTTATCTTTTCTTAAGCAAATTGTCTTTAATGAATTGAAGTTGTTTGTCCTTGTGAACATCTTAAGTATATTCTCAAATTCATATCCCCTGAACATAGCGGCATGATTGATCAGTTTAAGTTGAGCTAGTTCCTTCAAATCATGAATCTCAAGGGCATTTACTAGAGCTGAGTACTCTGTGAAGAATTGTACTAGCCCTGAGATTCTCTTCACCATGAACATGTTCCAGGTGCTATCATAATTCCATGCTATTATCTTCTGATCTATCTTCCCCTTGGAGTAGATACCCCTCTGATCAGTTTAGCATTGGTCAATCCTTCCTGTAGCTTAAACTGAGATGGTTCTGCAAACCATTCAGGATATTTGTGGAGTACCGGGGCAAGTAGTTCTTGATCTATTATGTTCAGCAGCATGTCTTTAGCTGACATTCTGTTTCTTAGTTTGGTTTTTGTCAACTCTTCTTCCAGTTTCTTGAGTTTATCTTTCTTTTTATTGATTAATGGTAGTGTGTCAGCCCTTAATGAATTTGTCTTCATGTTTGCAATCTTTCTTTTTGTGAATCCCTTACTTGAAAGGTATTCCTTCATTTCCTTATGAGACATGTTATAAGGATCAGGAAATAATGATTCATGGGATGAGGTTGATTTCTTCATTTGGGAAAGCTTTTGAAGAGACCCCTTCTTGGTAGTGGAACTTCATACCTTGTAGGTTTCTTCATGGATGAGTCTTTGAGTATTGGAGTATCCTTTGACATTGTCTTCTCATAGTCAGTGTCTATTGTAGGATCAAACAATAGCTTCACTTTCTCTTCCTCTTCTTTCATTTCCTCATAAGTCATTGCAAATACTTCATTAGGATTATAGCCTTGATTGATCAAGAACATGGCTTTAATCATCAGGTCATCAGTTTGAGCTTTGATTACCATTTCTTCTACTGATTGTTCCTTTTTATGAGGACTGTCCATGAGAACATCCTTTAACACTTCATCTTCATCAACAATTTCTCCTTCTTCTAAATCAATTGCTCTGGCCAACTTTTTCAACTGAGCTTCTGCCTGCTCATGTTCTTCCAAGAACTCAGCACTTGCTGCTAAACTTCTTGGGTCATCTTTTTGCTTCTTTGACGGTTCTTCTTCAATAATTGGCCTCTTGCCTTTAGCCTTTTCTGCCAAATACTTCCTCTTTTGTGAGTAAGTTTGAAGTTGTGGGCTAGAGGTTTTGGTTTGATCTTTTGGTTTGGGGACCCTTTCAGGTGTGCTTGGATCTTGATCCTTCATTTCACTTTGTTCATGTGCAGTTTCTTCTTTCCTTTCTTGTTCATATCTTTCTCTTAGTTCCTCTTTTTGTTCTTCTGTCAATGATATGGCAGGCACAATTGTAGATACAATTCCTTTTCCAATGGCACTGGTGATTTAGGAATGAATACAAAACGCTCTGCCTTAGTTCTTTGATTGTTAATGAATTCCCAAAAATCATCATCGATGCTGAATTGTTCAAAAGCAAAACTATCCAAAGCACTGAAGAGTTCTTCAAATTCACCCTTTTCTGAGTCTGAGTGGCCAGTGTTTCCAGAATACACTACCATGTCTAAGCTCTACTCTTTAATCTCAGTTTCACTTTTATCATCCACTTGTTCTTGATTCTCATCATCATCCTTCTCATCAGTTCTTTTAATCATCATTTCAAGCTCAGATATTCTTTTGTTCTTGCTCTCGATTTCTTTTTCCAGTTTTGAGATGATATCAGCTTGTTCCTCTATGATGTTTTCTTGTTTCTCCATGGCAATAGTTTGTATTTCAAGAGTGTCTATATGACCACTCACTTCTTCTCTTGAGTGTTTCAGTGAAGCTTTTAGATATTTAATGTCTTTGGCTTGTTCCATTCGTTCAACTGCATGTTTTTCTTTGAGATCTTTCAATTCTCCTTCGTTCTTATCGAGTTCCAGAATTCTGTCATTTATAATTCCTACTCTCCTGTTTAGTGTTCTTTCCATCCTTTCTACTTTGAGTAACAACTCAGTTATCAATTCATCTTTTTCATCAGGCCTATTGATGTTTGATTCAGCATAGCTCTTAGAAGGAGCAGCCTTAGAAGGTTCATTTACAGCTCTGGTTTGATCATGATGATCCTCCTCATCAGAAGATGATTTGGATGATTTGGATGCACTTGTTGATCCTTCTGGTTTAGCAGGGTGATCAATTGGTGACGAAAATGGTTGGTAAGGAGGAATAGGAGATTTGTGTGGTGATATAGGAGATTGATGATGTGGTGTTGTTGGTGTAGGTTGAGTAATTATAGGTGGTGTTTGTTGTGGTGAAGGAAATGATGGTATTGGTGAAGGTAAAGGTGATGGTATTGGTGATGGTGAAGGTGATGGTTGAGCTATTGGTTATGGTATAAGGAATGGTATGGTTGTGGTATTGGTTGTGGAGGTGATTGTGGAGGAGGTTGTGCTTGATCTGCTTGGTGTATTTGTTCAAACATCCAAGGAAGAAGGGGTGAAGGGGCACCACTATAGAAGTTCCTTGGGTCCTTCTTTTTGATGTACTTGTAGGATCTTGCATCATAATGAGGAATATTAAGTACTGGTCCTTCATTAGCAATGTTATGAAATGTTTCATTGATTAGACATTGAATAAATCTGGGGTACATAAGAAATTTGTATCTCAACCCTTCTTGAATGTTTGAGATTAGGCCATTGAATACATATGGTGACATGTTAAATCTTCTGTTGGTGCAAAGAGCACATATGGCACAAGATGTGAGGACTGGAATGTCATTCCATCATGTTTTCCTTTTAGATAGACAGTGTTGGAACATATGAATTAGGAATCTCCAGGGCAGATCCACTAATCCTTTGACTATCTGTTTGGCTTCATAGCTCCCTTCATAACCAATATCAGAGAAAAATGTGGTTATCTCCTCATCATCCAATTCAAGAGGATCATTTGCATTGTCATTGAATTGAAGACATCTTCTAACTGATTCTTCTGTGATCCTCAGTGTGTATTCAGTGTTGATCTTGCCAATAAGAGTTTTCACTCTATTTTCTTCAACTACTTCAGCTGATTCCCAAAAAGATCAGATGGGATTCTCGTAGATTGTAGGTCTTACTGTTATAGCATATGCTACCCTTATGGTAGATAGGAATCTTATCATATCTCTGAGACCTTCTGCTTCAGGCACATCAGGGTTTAGATAACCGTTGATGTTATGGAGCTTGCTCCATGTGAGGTTTGCCATGTAATCTGCACAAGAGACATGTGTGTTAGTTCACAATTTTGACTTTAATTTTGACTTTGATTTGTTTCACACTTTTCTTTTTCAGATTGCTCTGTTTTTCTCAGTAAACATGATTGTCATGGTCTTCAATATTAATTGGATTCCTATCAGTTTACATGTTTATTGACATCGAAATGTGTATTACATCACTTAATGATTTAGATTTTGGTGTTCTTCAATAGTTTTCTGGTTCATCGTTCGATTTAGGTTAGCCGTTCGAGACTTAGGTTTTGGTTTCAAAATCTGTTGAAGTTATACCTTATCTTCGAAATGATTGTTGTTCTGAATCGATGACAAGAATGTTAAAGGATGAAACACAACAAAATCTTTGAATGTTTGTGATGATGATGATGGATGATAGTGGTGTACTGTAGTTTTACGCTCGTCTCACTATAAGTTCTCTCAAATTTGAAAAGTATTAAATGACCCGTTCAAATTCCTTTAAATAGTCAAATAATACAATTTGAAAAAATTTACAAGTTTACAAGCATATACAGTCGACACTGTAGCAAATGCTGAAGGTTAATTTTTTTGATTTTGGTGATCCACATTTGTTAACTGTAGCATATGCGGAAGACAAACTTTTGACTTGACAGTCCGCATTTGACTACTTTTGGTCATCCGCATTTGTGACTGTAGCTAATGCGGAAGACTTAGTTTTTGATTGACTGTCCGCATTACTTCTACTGTTACAAATGCATTTGATTTTACTCTTCCTGCATTTGTGCACTGTGGAAATACGGATGTTAAACTTGAAATTTTGGCTGTCCGCATTTGTGTATTGTTGCAAATGTGGAAGTTAAACTTGAAATTTTGGCTGTCCGCATTTGTGTACTATTGCAAATGCGGAAGTTTAAACTTGACATTTTGGTTGTCCGCATTTGAGTTGTATTAAATGCGGTAGAGCAAACTTCACATTTACACACTAATTGGTGTAGTAAAATCATTGTCCGCATTAGTTGCACCACAAATTATTGTTACTCGCATTAACTATATGCATGGGTTACCTTCACTCGCATTAACTAATGCACTTACCTGCATTATCTTTTGAACTAAATCAAAAGTTAATGTGATTGAATTGATTATTCATCTTATGAAGAGGTGTCCTTTATTGATTTTCTTATGAAGTTGACTGTTGGAGTTGTCAATTTTTCCTTCGATTGACTTGTATGTTACAACAAATACAAGTTTCCCAATTTTGATAGATCTTGGGCTTATCATGCTTCTAAGAATCTGCATAAAACTGAGATATAATGGTTGACTTATTGCAACACCAACTAAAATTCCTTTTGTTTTGTTTTTCAAAATTGTGTTAATAAACAAAAATTTGAACTTACTCAAAAATTTTAAATTACTCCCCCTAAAGTTTATGTCCACATTTGGAGAGAAACTTTAAAGATTTTTAAAAGTTTTGAATAAATTTTTTAATTAATATTAATAATGAAGAGAAAAATCTCTTTGTTGGGATCATATCAATCTTACATTACACATATGCATCCTTTATAATTAAATGGACATGATTATGAACTTGAAGATTGATGGTATGTTTGTCCTCTTAAGTTCATACCTGGTTGATATTTTGATGCAAATGACTTTTATCATGTTTTGGTTGATTTATTATTCAGTGTGTACCTCACACACATAAGCATGGAATGATCAACCCTCCTTATACAATGCATGGTAGAGCTTTGTCACAACTTTTCTTACCAGGTTATTTAAGTTATGAAATCTCAGATTCAGTTATCCTCATTGGATTCTTTTAATTGATCCTTTTTCATGTTGATCCACATTGGGATTCTTTTCACTTCACTTTGGAAGGTGATCCATGATAGGATTCTTTTGATCATTCACTTGGAATGTATTGCTTTGGTGATTCATCCAATTTTGGATGTGTTCCACATTAGGAATCTTTTGGATGATGACATCTGCACTATGTGCAAGTTTCATCAGGTCTTTGCTCAGCAAAACAAAGATGAAACATGATGTGGTGAAAGAGATTCATAAAGTATCATTACCTGGTTTGTTTAGGTTACTACACACACATGCATTCAGATAAGCCAATACATACCTGTACTTAGTGATGAGTGTTTCACAATTGAATATGTCTTTAATTCATCATTGCATGTATCTTTTTTTCCAAGTTGAACCTACCAACATATCTGGTAAGTCATTTCAGTCTTTTATATTTTGAAATTAAGCACAGTGAATGATATAACGACTGTAATTATATCATTTCCCATGATTCTTTTCTTCACATGACTTGATTTCTTTTTGTAGTTTTTCTGATGTTTTTTTTAAATATTTTTGATATTTTTCAAAGTTTTAATGAAGGTTAATCATGCCAATTTACTGAACGAAAAATTCAAACCTACTAGGTTCAAATGCCTTGGTAAACAAATCAGCTAATTGATTTTCAGTTGGTACTTGAATCAATTTGATTAAACCCTTTTTAGCACAGTCTCTCAAAAAATGATATCTAATTTCAATATGTTTTGTTTTGAGTGTTGAACTGCATTATTAGTTATAAAAACAACAGCTGTGTTGTCAATAGAAATTGGTGTATGCAAAAAGTTAAAACCATATTCAAGCATCTGGTTTTGAATCCAGAGAACTTCAGAGCAACATGCTAAAGTAGCAATATACTCAGCTTCGGCTATGGACACAGACACATTTGTCTGCTTCTTGCATTGCCAGGATACTAGTCTGGGACCAAGAAATTGACAACCGCCAAAAGTGGATTTTCTATTGAAGTTGCATCCTTCTTAATCACTGTCTGTGTAGGCATAGAGATTAAATTCTCCTTCCTTTGGATACCATAATCCGAGAACTGGTTTGCCCTTCAGATATCTTAATATCCTCTTGACTACGTTCACGTGTGATTCTTTTGGATTAACTTGATATCTTGCACACACACAAACACCAAACATAATGTCAAGCCTACTGGCTGTTAGATACATAAGTGAACCTATCATTGATCGATAGTGAGTTTGATCCATTGATTTGCCTTTAGGGTCAGGTCCAATCTTCACTTTAGTATCTACAGGAGTTCTGATAGACTGACAGTCAGGAAGTGAAATTTCTTCAGCATGGTTTCTACATATTTTGATTGATTGATGAAGATTCCATCTGCTTTTTGCTAGACTTGCACTCCCAGAAAGAATGTGAGTTCCCCCATAGCACTCATTTGAAACTTTGAATGCATAAGGTCTTCAAATTCTTTGTAGAGTTGTTTGTTTGTCGAGCCAAATATAATGTCATCCACGTAGATCTGGACTAACAGCATGTCTTTTCCTCTTATTCTTCTGAAGAGAGTCTGATCAGTCTTTCCTCTTTCATACCCATGTTCAAGAAGAAAGGATGATAGAGTCTCATACCACTTTCTTAGAGCTTGATGAAGACCGTATAGAGCTTTGTCGAGTTTGTACACTCTGTGAGGGAAATCTGGATCTTCAAAGCCAAGTGGTTGACTTACATAGACTTCTTCAGCAATCTTTCCATACAAGAAGGCACACTTCACATCCATTTGATAAACAGTAAATTTCATGGACGCAGAATATGCGAGAAAGATTCCAATTGCTTCTAGTCTGGCAACAGGAGCAAACACCTCGTCATAGTCAATTCCTTCTTCCTAAGTGTATCCCTGTGCCACTAGTCTTGCTTTATTTCTGATGACTATCCCTCTATCATCAGTCTTGTTCATGTACAACCATCTGGTACCGATAGGGTATTATCCTTCGGGAAGATCTACCAGCTGTCATACTTCAAGATTAGAGACATTCAGTTCATTATGGTCAGAGGCACTATCTTCTTGTATTGTTTTTGAATTATGAAGATTGTCAATTTCTGTTTCAGTAACTGCTACATCTTCAGCAGCACTGAGGTTGCTTGCATCATTTGAAGTGCCTTGAGTTTCTTCTAGATGAGACGCCTGTTTTTGATTTCTGATCTCGTGTGACAAGTCATCTGAGAGAGATTGTAACAATCTAGGACCTTCTTCGGAAGCAACACTAAGGTTTTGTGACAAGTGTCTGATTGGATCAGCTTGAAGAGGAACATCTTCATTCATATGTTCATCAGATGTAGGTGGGATCAATGGATAGTTTTCTCTTCTTTCTACAGTTGATGAAGTATCACCTGAATGTATAGTTCCTGCATCAGACAAGTGAAATTGGTCAAATGATTTAGTAAAGGTGTAAATATCAAACAACCAATCAGGACCATTTGTAGATTGGGAAACGAATGTTCCTTGAATTGAACATTTGCAGATTCATCAATAATGTTCAATCTAGGATTGAACACTCTATAAGCCTTTGAGACGGAAGAATAACCTACAAAAAATCCTTCATCAGACTTAGATGAAAATTTTCCCAAATGATCACGAGTGTTAAATATTGAGACTGGACAACCAAATGATTTGAAGAATCCAATGAATGGTTTCCTTTGAAATATGAGTTCATAAGGTGTCATATTACTTTCTTTAACAATCAGAGTTCGATTTTGCACAAAGCATGATGTGTTAACTACTTCTGCCCAAAAGGTGATTGGCAGTTTAGCATCGGCTAGCATGGTTCTTGCTATTTCAATCAGTGTTCTATTTCGCCTTTCAACTACCCCATTTTGTTAAGGAGTTCTAGCTGCACTGAATTGATGAGCGATGCCTTTGGTTGCACAAAAGGAACTCATATTTTCATTTTTGAACTCTGTACCATTATCACTTCTTATTATTTTGACTTTGAGATCAAGTTGATTTTCAATTTTAGTGATAAATTCATGAATAATTTAGGATGCTTTAATTTTATGAAGTAGGAAGAACATCCATGTGA
This sequence comes from Flaveria trinervia, assembly GCA_025506515.1. Taxonomy (NCBI): domain Eukaryota; kingdom Viridiplantae; phylum Streptophyta; class Magnoliopsida; order Asterales; family Asteraceae; genus Flaveria; species Flaveria trinervia. The sequence goes on along the minus strand of CM046450.1, from coordinate 72,607,925 downwards.
ATCGAGAAAAGTCATCAATGATCACTAAACAATATCGCTTCTTTCGCATACTCATTACATGAGTTGGTCCAAAGAGATCCATGTGAAGTAACTTCAATGGAGTATTGTTAGTGTTCACCAGCTTGATTTTGTGAGACGATTTGTGTTGTTTTCCTTTGAGACACGCTGAGCATTGATCAATAAAATTGAATTCTTTTTGAGGAAGACCAATTACATGGTTTCCTTTGACTAAGTTGTTCGTATTTTTGAAGTTAGTGTGTCCTAAACATCTATGCCAAAGTTGTGACTCATCAAATGATGCTTTAGACAAGAGACATGTTTCTTCCTTAGGCGACGCAAAACACATGTTTAAGACATAAGTATTATTCTTTCTTGGAGTCTTTAAGACAACCCATTCTTCAGGAATCTGAAAACCAGGTTTCAGTATGTAGCAGTGAGTGTCGGTAAAGTGAGTGGAATATTTTTTGTCGCAGATCTGAGACACGCTTTGCAGGTTGAAATTTAGGTGTTCACAGTAATTCACTCTGTCAAAGCTTAGCATCCCATTTGTCATAGATCCTTCTCCTGTAATCCTGCCACCTTTTGAATCTCCACCGAATGCCACAGTAGTTCCTTGTATGTACTTGAAATCATGAAGGAGGGAACGATCTCCAGTCATGTGACGGGAGTATCCACTGTCTACATACCATAGGCTATTAGACCTGTGTGGATGAACCTACAAACAAAAAGAACTAATTAGAATAAGGAACCCAAGCCATGATGGTCTTGGGTATCCTGTTCGTATTCATGATAGTCACCTCCTGGTATTTTCCTCTGAATGGTGATTTAGATGAAGGTGATTTGGGAGATTTTTGGTAATGAATTGGTCGAGTCATCTCATCTACATCTACTGAGGATTCAGATGAATAATGAAATCATTGGTTTCTATTTCTTTGTAAAAATTTAGCCCGAGTTTCATTATCAAAAGTTGATTTTTTTTGGAAGGTGAAGTTTGTGTTTCATTGTGAGATGATTTCTTTGACCTTTCCTTAAATCCTTTGAGTTATTTCTATCATATGTTGATCTAGAAATCCTAGATTGATTGTTATGAATATGATGTTTGACTGAATGCATCACAGTAGATGTTTTTGAGATGGGCTTGTTTAGTGGAATTCTCAACCCCTTCTGATTGAAGTAACAATCAGATGTTTTGTGATTGTTCATGTCACAAATTGAACAATACTTGTTGAAATAGTGATTTTTGGTGGAGTGATTGTTCATATCATAGATAGAATAATATTGATTAAAGAAGCATTTATATGTCTTGTGATTGAACATGTCACAAATATCACAATACATTTGTTTGTTTCTTGAATCAGAGTTTTTCTTTGAGTGACTCAACTGATACTTTCTTTTGATGTGTCAATTTCTTTTCTTTAGGTGATGAGTCAGAATCAGCCCTTTTGTAGATTGTTTCATAATGCTACTCTTGTTCATTTGTCTGGGCTGTTTCTGTTTCTTCAACCTACTTCTCACCTTTTTCTCAAACTAGTCAACATGTTCTTTATTATAGATATCAAACCCAACTCCCTGCCTTAATTTGGATGACTGTGGGTCTGATGAAATTTTTTATGTTGAACTCAGTTTTACAGTTGGTTTCTTTTTCAGTGAAACCTTTTCTGATTTGCTTGAATTTTGTGGAGATACAATCTCATTATCAAAACTACTCTCAGTAGTGGGTTTCACTGTTTTGACATATTTCTTTTTCTCTTGTAAAACAGATGGTATGAATTTTATAAAAGGCATAATTGCTTTTACAGGGCTTGATGGTTTCTTGACAATCACTGTCTTGTCAGAACACTCTTTGATTTTGATTGGGTGTCCTAACTTGATTTTGTCCTCATTGGTTTCAAAATAGACATTAGGTTTGTTTTGAGGATTTGTCACTTGTTTCACTTCTGATTTAGGTTCCACAATTTTAGGTTCAATTGGTTTAGAGAGTGATACAGAGTTAGGCATGACAGTGTAATTGTCATTGTATGGTGGAGGACATGAATTTTACCCAATCCTTGACATGTCCTTTGGATCCTTTTGTGAATCCAGCATTTCTTGCAGCTTGACTGAAGACATTTGAAACTTTTCAAGTTTCACTTCAGTCATAGATTGTTGACCTTTAGCTTGAGCTAACTTTACAGTAAGTAGCTCATTTTCAGCTACAAGATTGTATTTCTCACAATGCAATATTTCCATGTTAGAAATGAGAGATTTGATTTTGATTTCAAAACTTTTTAGTTCTCTCTTCATCATTTCTGACTTCACCTTTTTTTCTTTAATTTTATCTGCCAGTTTATGATTATGTTCTATATACTCTTGTAATTCATTTATGCATTTCTCACTACAAAGGTTAGTTTTTACCTCAGTACGCATTGCAGATGGTCCATCATTGATATGAGCCATGAGACATGATTCTGAAATTGAGGCTTGACTTCCTCAGCATACACACTCCAGTCACATATCCCATCTTGTTTGATCACAAGGGCACTGGCAGAAGGCTGACTGCTTGCATGGGCTTGATTTGTCAGCTGTGGTTGATTCTAGTATGTTTGTTGATGATGAGAATGATGGTACTGCTGTTGATGGTTGGTTGGGTGATAGCTCGAATTGGACTGTGAGGATGATTGAGTAGGAGAGTTCCTTGAATGGTTGGCTCTTTTAGGAGCATTGCACTCTCCTGAGAAATGGCCAGTCATTCCATAATTGAAGCATTTTACCTTGGATTTGTCATATCCAAGCTTTGTGTTCTCATTTAGGCTTAATTTTCTTCCTTTTCTAAAGAATTTCTTAGCTCTCATGGCAATCATTGCCATTTGCCACTGTTGATCCATCTCCTCAACATCATTAGGATCTAATTCTTCTAAATCTTCTTGTATTAAATGGGCAAAAGTGAGTCTTCCCCGAAGATATGCTTCAAAACTTGCAACAAAGGCATTATAGGTTGAAAGCATTTTCAACAGAATGTGATTCTAAAGGGAATTTGTAGGCTTCAATCACTCTTGGCCCACTCAAATTTTTGCTTCGTTCATTAAGTTCCAGAGCTTCAATCTTGGCTATCATTATGTCTAGAGTGGTACTCTCAAGATCAAGAGTATTTTTCAGCATTGTGACATTTTGCTTCCAGCTTTCAGGCAGACTGTGAAGCATTTTCTTATTGAGTTCTTTAATGTTGTATGACACACCCATAATTTCCAAGTCATTGACCAACTATACAAATCTGTGCACTTGTTTTTATATGGATTCTCCTTTGGTGTGATGAAAGGTTTCATACTGATTGACCAGCTTGTCTTTGTTAATTTCAGCAACTTCACTGCTACCTTCACACATAATTTTGAGAGCATCCCAAACAGCTTTAGCAGTTCCATATTTTTCCAATCTTTTTAGCACATCCATTTTGAGTGCTTGGGTCAAAATAGAGTATGCTTTAAGATCAATTTTGATTTTCTTATAATCATCTTCATCCAGAGTTAGGTCTTCAATTGGTATTCTAGCAGTCTTGTACAGTGCAGCTTGAGCTGTTGATAAAGTAACAGGAATATGTGGACCCTTACATATTGAGATCCAAAAGTCAGGATCTACACCTCTGATATAATTTCTAAACCGTATTCTCCATTGTTTAAACTCATATTTGTGTTTAAGCATGGGAGGTTTAGGTGTATGACCTAATTCAGAGTAACTATTAGAATCCATGTTGATTTGTGTAAATATAGATTTAGTTGATTTTAAGATTGATTATGTTTGATGAGTCCAAATTGTTCAAGCAGTTTTGTTGAGGTTCAGAATGAGTATTCTTCTTGTTTGACAGGAGTATTCTTGTTGTTTGCTAAGTAGAGATGATGATATCTACTACTAGCAACATGATTATCAAATCAATCGAGTTCTATTCAGTCTGTGCGTAGATCTGAAAAAGAATCGAGAGCCAAAGCTCTGATACCAATTGACTGGGTTTTAGTAAAAGTGATATTCTTACTGAGAATCAAATATGATAATCAAGTCAACGATTGAGTGGCGGAAACAAACAATCAAAGAACAATCAAGCAAGAAAAAAATACTCATAAATTCTGTTTGTATTGATATATGATAGTTGAAAAATTATGGAGAATAATTACAACAAAATCCTCTTTCTATCAACCGTCACCTCAGTACGAGGTAAACTATTCTATTTATAGACAAGACAAGATGCCTTTACAAAATGACTAAACTACCCCTGACCTATTACATCAGAAACTAGTCTAAGTCTTGATCCGCATCTCTGCTTGTTCATCCGCATTGACAAATGCGGATGAGATAACCTTGATCCGCATTTCCACTTGATCATCAGCATTAGTAAGTTAGTCATCCGCATTGGTTAATGCGGATGAACAAATACTTGTGCGCATTTTGTTGGTCATCCGCATTAGTCAATGCGGATGATCAAAGTCTTGTCCGCATATTCTTTTGTTCTTCGGCATTAGTCAATGCGGAAGAGTGTCTTGTTGAGCATAAGTATTGTGTCTTCCGCATTTAGTCAATGCGGAAGAGTAAACACTTGTCCGCATCAGATTTTTGTCTTTCGCATTAACTAATGCAAAAGATAATACTTGTTATTTTTCTTGTATTTCTTCATCCGCATTGCATCTTGGACTTGTGGGATTCCAGCTAAACAATCATCAATTTACCCATTGAGTTGGCATGTATGATCCTTTCAGGATGCAACATATATTCCTTACAAACTCCCCCTAGGTTGATGCTACCAAAACACTTTGAAAACTTCAGATATCAACAATCCTCATTATGATGATGACTATCCCTTTCTTCATGAGATGATCAGGATCACTTGAACTCTTAAAATGTCTTCTCATGTCAAACAGATCATGTAGAGGCATATTGAACATGTCCTACCCTGTGTAGACATCCTTAATGCCTTGATCTCTAATGACATGACATCTTTCTGGATTTCTAGTCTATGTCCAGGACAAGATGGGTCTTCCTGATACTAGAGGAGTTGTTTGATTGGGAGTTGATGGAGCATCCTCTGGTTGCACATCCTCAGGATGTTCTGACTCATCTTGAGGTTCAGAAAAAGATGTTTCTTTCTTCTTTTTTGGATTTGGCTTTGAATCCATCCTTTCCTTTCTCTTTGTTCTTTTTAACTGAGAAGACTGGTCTATAGCACCTGATTGATTTTCATTGTCTTTCTCAGTTGGGTCATCCTCTCTTACAGGTTCAAAAGGAAAGGGAGTCTAACCCTAATATGGATTAGAAGGTGAAGCTTGCTCATTTTCAGCAGGAGGTTCAGGTTGTGTTGTCTCTGGTTGTTTAACCTTAACCTCTACTTCAAGAAGGGGAGTGTAAGTCAATCAGCTCTACACTACTAATCTTATGCTTGATAACCTTGATATGCTTATCCATAGTGGATACAGACATAGGGCCAAGTCTCCTTATAAAGAATCCATACAGCTTCTAGAAGCTCATAATCCTCTGCCTTTCTGTAGACTTCTTCATGCTCTTCTGGATGATGGCTCTTGACTTAAAAGTTTCTTCCCATAGCTTCCTTTTAGTTGTCTTTCTTTCCTTGACTATCTCGAATTCAAGTTGTTTGAGATACTCAAACTCAACATAGTCATAGGATTTCCGTGACTAGAGTCCTCTCTCTCACTACCAGCTATAGGTTCTTGGCTGTTGGATTTCCTCTTCTCACTGACAGCCTTAGTTGAGATGTCAGTGGGCTGAGATTCCATGGTTGAGGTCTCAATGATGGAATAACTTTCAAAAGTGAGAGCCTTTCCATATGGACATCCTGAACAGGTTCAAAAGTGCCCACCTCAGTAGTGGGTGATTGATGTGGGCAAGAAGTAGGAGACTCAGGAGCAGTCATCTCTCTTTGTGTAGGGGAAAACAAGAGAGAATCATGGTACTCACTGAAACCTAGATCTTCATCTGTATAGAAGTCAAGGTTGGGGATTGGTTGGTTTAAGTCGAAAGGCTGGGGACGGTAACTGTCCCCTAAAGGTTGATCACTTGAGTGTTGAGACTCAGAGTGATGGCTTAAGGCATTTGGGCTTATGAGCTCATCAGGCTGAGCATGAGCAACCTCAACACTAATTATTGAAATAAAAGGAGTGGTCTGCTCCTCAGGAGATGTGGGAGCTCCAGTGTCCACTTTTTCCTGTGTGGGTGAGAATATAGGGACCTGCACAGACTAAATAGTCTATGTAGGGGTTCGTTTGTGTTTTCTTTGGTAAGTGAGGGTGATTTGTGGTTGTTGAGGTGGTTGGGATGTTGAAGGTGTGGGTTCAACAATAGCTGGTGCTGCTAGGTTGTCACTTTGAGCAATGAGCTTTATCATTTTTGGGACAACAGTTGTTTCTACCCCAGAGAAGCCAACAGTGGGCTTCTCAGTATTTTAAAGATGTCGGCCTTTGTCTGTCCCAATTTAAGAGTATTACCTGTTCCCCTTAACTGTGAGCCCAGTTCACAGTTAAGAATGTATTGAACATATCTAGGGAACATATAGTACTCTACGAAGTCCAAGTTTGCAAGCACATTAGTCTAAACAAACTGAGAGTACCTGAACTTTAGTCCTTGAACCATCCTATGAATAATGAATGAGAGATCCTCAAGAATCTGGTCCCATCCACCATGCTTGTTCGATAAGTTGTGGATGACCACATGGAGCAGGAATTTCCATTGGGATGAGACCTTCCTTTCCTGAAGGTCTTGACAGAGAAGTCTCCCTCATAGCCCATCTGCACAAAGGACTGGTTAATAGCTTCTTAGGGAAAGAATACCTCACCTTCTTCATCATCTAGCCGAAGATGCATGTTGATGATCGCAAAAGTGATGAAGACTGTTCTCCCCTACACTGTGGCAGAAAGTGCCTTCTCCCCATCCATGATGACCTCTTGGTAGGCCTTCCAAAATTCTAGGAGTTGATCCTTATAAAGAGTAGGATCAATGGTTAGGGAGGTGAAGTAGTTTGATAGAGTTAAGAATCAACAAACCTCTGAGAAATGAGGATCTTCTTAGAGTGTAACATAGCAACTTGGTTATGTTGCCTGTGTACCTGTATGGAAAAGTTTGGATCATTTCTACAGTTAAGGTTGGCCATTTTTGAAGAAGCTTAAGGGTGAAGAAAGAAGAAAGAAAGAAATTTCATAGAGAAATTTTGGTTTTTTAGGTCTAGAGGAAAGAAGGAGGTGATAGAAAGAGGGGGAAACCATTGGGTTTATATGTGAACAAGGATTTAAGATAAAGTTTAATGAAAGAGGATAAACTTTTAAATCCATAAGACCTCTGAAAAAATAGTTTACTTTTGCTCAAAAAGTAGTTTTCTTGGAAGTCAAAAAGCTTCCGAAGGTAAATTATCTTCGGAAGTTTTAATGAAAAAGCTTCCGAAGCTAAAATGACTTCGGATGATTTTCCTACGAGTTATGAAAATTTTGCTTGAGAAGAATAATTAAGACTTGATTGCTTTGTTCAAAGGAACAGAGCTTCCGAGTGTTAATTTTGCTTCGGAAGAAAATGTTCTTTAAAAACATGTAAGTGTCTGAGACAAGTATTAAGATTCGGAAGATATTTCAGAAATTTCTTCTGAAGGTAAATTTCTTAGACAGTTATTTATTTTGAAGGCATAGTTTTCTTTTGAATATAAAAGTATATCTTCCAAAGGATCAAAATTTTTGAAAAATCTAAGGAAAGTCTTCAAAAGATTTTTCATCCAAAGAAAACAGGAGCTTATGAAAGTGATGAACTAGACAACTTAGGACACACAGATTTTAAGAAATAATAATAATTAGTTTTAAGAAAAACCTACTCAAAGTTTGTCATCCCAATAGCTGATATAAGATATTTAAATTTCTGTTCATCAAAAGCCTTTGTAAACAGATCAGCATATTGTTCATTTGTGTGGACTTTGACTAGTTTAATTATTCTCTTTTCAAAATTATCTCTAATTAAATAATACCTGATGTTGATGTGTTTTGTCCTTGAGTGCTGCACAGGATTCTCTGTGATAGAGATAGCACTGTTGTCTATATGAATAGGAGTCTCCTTGAAGTTCAACCCATAGTCATGCATTTGATTCTGAATCCAAAGCACTTGAGCAGAGCAGCTTGCAGCAGCAATGTATTCAGCTTCAGCAGTTGATGCAGAGACATAGGATTGTTTTTTGCATTGCCATGAGACAACCTTCCACCAGAAACTGACATCCCCCAGATGTGGACTTTCCAGACATGTTGCACCCACCATAATCACTATCTATAGAAGCATGCAGATTGAAGTCAGAATTCTTAGGATACCACAGACCAAGTATTGAAGCACCTTTAAGGTATCTTAGAATCCTTTTGATAGTGATAAAGTGAGACATCTTAGGGTTGGCTTGATATCTTGCACAAATACATGTAGCAAACATGATATCGGGCCTGCTAGCTGTAAGATACATAAGAGATCCAATCATAGCTCTGTATAAGTGTTCATCTACATACTCCCTGTCATGATCAGGTCCGAGGGAGTGGTTTCTAGCTATGGGTGTCTTAGCATTCTTACAATTAGTCATGTTGAACCTTTTGAGTATGTCTTGAACAAAATTTTACTGACTAACGAAGATGCCATCTTCAACTTGCTTCACTTGAATTCCCATAAAGAAATTTAGTTCCCCCATGGCACTCATTCCAAATATGTCCTTCATCAGCTTCTCAAAGCCTTTGCAGAGCCTTGAATTAGTTGAACCAAAGATGATGTCATATACATATACTTGAACTAGCATTAAGTTATTTTCCTATCCTTTGATGAAGAGAGATTCATCTATAGTAACCCTTCTGTATCCATACTTGTAGAGATACTAAGATAGAGTCTCATGCCAGTTCCTGGGTGCCTGAGGCAGCCCATGAAGAGCTTTGTCAAGCATACAGACATAATCAGGATGATCAAGATCTACAAAACCAGGTGGTTGTTTGACATACACCTCTTTACCAATAACTCTATAAAGAAAAGCGCACTTGACATCAAGTTGATAGACCATTAAGTTCTTGGAGGCAGCAAATGCCAAGAATATTCTAATAGCTTCCAGTCTTGCTACAGGAGCAAAGTGATTAGTGTAGTCAATCCTTTCTTCTTGTGTGTATCCTTGAACAACTAGTCTAGCTTTATTCTTGATGATAATGCCTTTATCATCCTTCTTCTTCCTAAACACCCATTTGGTTCCAATTCCTAAACACCCATTTGATTCCAATGGTAGTTTTCCCATGAGGAAGAGGACTAATGTTCCAAACTTTCTGTCTTTTGAATTGAAGCAACTCCTATTGCATAACTTCAACCCAACTTCCATCCTTTAGAACCTCATCAACTTTCTTTGGCTCTATCTGAGATAAGAAACAAGACTAAAGACAAACATTTGTTTCATGGGGTTGTCCTCTTGTTCTTACCCCTATGTCAACATCTCCAGTGATGTTTGTGGCGGGGTGAGACTTGTGGATCCTTAGCGGAGGGATCACAACAAGTTGCTGAGAGAGATCTAAATTAGAGAAATTTAGATCTGGCATAGATGTTTCTCCCACCACATCAGCACACTTATCAAGAGAAACTTGATCCAATGAGTGCGTGACATCATGATGTTAACATCTATGGAGTGGTTATCTGCATCAAGAAATTCCTAATCATTGTCACCACCTCCATTATTTTCTTCTACGTTTGAAGTATCTTTATCTGGTTGTGGAGCCTCTAAGCTGGAATTTGAAGGCATCCCAGATGTATTAGTTGAGTTTGTCATTGTGGTGCTAATAACACTTCATTTGCAGAAGTAGTTATAATTCGAGCTGGAGATGTGTTACTTGAAGGTCATCTTAGCTCAAATCTTGGATCAGGATCACCTGTAGTTAAGTTTTCTGCAGATCCTGAAACAGTCTGACAAGATTTGTTAAAATAGTTGGTAATTAAATCAAGATCAAATAGCCAATCAGGACTAGAACCAGCCACACATGGTGTGTGTTCATTGAAAGTCACATTGGTTGACTCCTTAACAATCCTAGTTCTGAGATTGTATACTCTATAAGCCTTAGCTTGGAAGAGTATCCAATAAAGTGTCCATCATCTATTTTCTCAGCAAATTTGGCAATTTTATATTGGCATTCAAGATGGTGCATAGACATCAAAATGACCTGAGAAAAGCAATGAAAGGGTTACTCTTGTGCCAAAGTTCATAAGGAGTCTTGCCCTGAGTCTTTGTAACTCCAGGATAAACACTTGAATCAAATATTATGAAGATTTGAAAGATCAAACAATGATAATCACAATAAAACCCCTTTGATCTATATTGATTGCATATGATTTATACAAAGTGGAAACCCCAATCAATTGGTCATTCAACTATTAACCAACACTAATGACAATTAACCTATTTATAGCCTAGACTAATATTCACTAATTGCACTTAACCCCCTAGACTTAGGCTAATTAATGAAAATTACATACTAAGCATAAAAATGACTAAAAACAAGATGAAATATATTTTGTTCACACAAAATATTTATTACAATAAAACTCCTAGTAATCTAAATCTTCAACGCCTCGTCTCGAATCTTCGTCTCGAACGTGTGAGGTTTGACTTTTGTTGACTTTGACCGTGACGTTAACTTTTGTTGACTTTGACTGTGTTGATAATATAGACTCTCTTGTACAGCTCCAACAATACTCCCCCTTAGTCTATCATTATCAACGTCTTCAAACGAAATCAGCACCGATAAGTCAACAATAGAAAGATCTTCAAATTGAAGCTTTCCGAATCTGATTAGAAAGATTATTCATCTCATAAGCTTCCCCCATTTATATGCTCCCCCTTTTTGTGTGTATCCTTTGTAAAGATATTGAAACAACTTTCCGCAATCTCTAATCTCGAGTGCTTCAGAAGATGTAGGAGGAGGATTCCTAGCTCGGTATCTTCTGCAAACTTGAGGAACAGGTTCTCTGATCCGGTATACTGCTCAACTGATGATCGGCCATCACTTATAGCTAATATGTGAAACACATTCTCAAAACACAATCTCGACATTTATAATTAGATCATTTCATTTTAACAAAATAAACCCGTGTTTATCTGTGTGTAAAAAAAACAAACGAACCCATGTTCGTTTGTATGTAATTTCTGTGAAATGCATGAAACATGATAAAATTGTAATAGCATATATGGAAGATCTAAAAGAATTTTTGAAATGAAAATATATTATAATTTTTATTTTATTATATCATTTTTTGTCTATCATTATTTTTTTTGTTTTTTTTAAACCGAGAACTGAATCGATCATGAGATCATATCCTCAAGATATACTTTAGCACAAAGATGAATTTATACATCAACAAGCAATGAGATCACATTGATAATTGAATCTAATCACAGTCTTTGAATGATTTTGAAATTTTTAAGCAAATTAATAACGATTGCTGATATGTTTGTCCACTTAACCCATGCCTTATCTTTTTCAACAAGTGGCATATGATTCGTTAATGTTCGATTAAGTGCTTTAGAATGCTAGGACCCCACAATCATTTGGCAAAAACCCTCACCCAACCTCAAGATTTCTTGAATTTTGTTATGATCTTTATAGAGAAAGGCTTGTGTATTAGTGTGCAAGTGATTATCAACAGAATATTATATTCTGTGATGAATTCATTGTTTAGATGATTTGACACAACGTAGATCAAGATGGTGAGAGCTCCAGGTCTATACCCACGTATAACAAAGGAGATGACCATTTAATTATGTGCCGATGAGAGCTCCAGGTCAGTACTACCGTACAACAGAGGAGATCATCACTCCAGGTCAGTACTACCGTACAACAGAGGAGATAAGCACAGACACAAGACACATAAATACACCAATCAAGGCACAAAGATATGGCTTATAAGATTTGTATCATGGTGGGTGAAAGATAAATTCTCAATCCAATTTTTTTCAGGACTCAGTTTTTGTACAGGCCAAAATGATCGTGTAAATCCAGACATTCTTAAGCAAATATTTTAATTTAAATCATGATGCTGGTGTCTACTTTATTCTTCAGGCTGAGTCTACCAAGCATATCGTTAAAGAATCTGTTTGTTTTTCTATTATTTGCAATTAAAAATAAGATGTGAATAAGATAACCGCATCAATTACTATCATTTCTCATTTTAAAAATGCAAGTCAAGCAAAAACAAGCATTTCAAGAAGATATATAATCATTTCTCAATCATCTCAAATCAAGTTCCCAGTTCACTTTTCATTTTTATTACTTATACTCTCCCTCTAAATTTTTATTTTTGCAAACTTTTTTTTAATTTTTTTTTGTTTTTTTTATTTTTTTAATTTTATTTGAACTGTACAAAAATAAAAATTTATGAAAGAAGGTCTTCCAGACTACACTGATTATCAAGATAAGAAATGAATTTTCAAGAAATATGCACTTACTGTGAAGTGAGAACTGTGATAATGCATATAAAAATCTAGATTGTGAATAAAATACCATGACCTTAACCTGTTTGTTCCGCCTCAAATTGAATTATGAACAATCCCTGTCAGTAAACCGGATTACTAACAGTCCTCCTGAATTGTTCCTGCACTCATTAACAAATTAGTTAGAAAGGTGAACCCAGGCCATCGTAGTACTGAAAGTTCCTTTTCATCAAGATAAGTAACAAGCTTCTACACACAACCATTTAAAAAATCGGGAATTACTGTATCCTTTTCAATTTGCCAAATTTGTTTCGGTTCAATTAACCTGGATTTGAACGAATTAAATTTGGAAATCATTTTCTGTTTAAGACCAGAAGGAAAAGAATTTGGTTTTGAAGCTTTGGTCATTTTCACCTTTGTATCATGTGAAACTGGCTTCACATGAAAAGGTTTGGATGGAGGGTTTTTCATCCAACCATTCAAAGATGTGTGTTGTTTACCTGTTGATCAGAGAAGCAACCCGTGTTGCCTTTACCGTTTAGAACATTCATTTTAGACTTACATTCGGAGAAGCAATTTGTTTTGCCTTTACCATTCGTAACAAGCCTTTGAGGACATTTCTTTACCACATGACCTTCTTTTCCACACTCAAAACAAGCCTTGAATGGCTTTTGATGCTTGACTGAATCGTGTGATGCAGGTGGGGATGAGGATTGCTTTGAGCTTGTAGTGGATGCTTGCTTGTTTTGGCATTTGCTATGCTGAACAGGGAATGAGATCTTCACTGATTGAGTGGGTTGTTTTGCAGTTGGAGACAAGATCCATATTGCTCTTAATTCAACTTTTTGCAGCTTTTGAGACTTGACAATATCAGGAGATATCTTGATCTGTGAGGAACCAACACCCTCCTCTGTGTGTGATTCATCATCCGAGCTTATCCACTCTTGTATACACAGATCTGCTTCCAAAGGATCTTGATTGACAGGAATAGGATGCTTTGTTGTTGTTGGAACTTGATGATTTGATGATTCCTGATTTATCTCATCTTTCACTACCTTGAAAGGCTCAAAAGTAGGAATTTCACCTTCTTTAAACTTATCAAAGAAGTTAGAAGAAATAGTAGATATAGATTTACAGATAACCGGGACTGAACAATCGTTAGCTTGACTGTCAGCATTCGGTTTATTGTATCCCATACCAATTGTAGAATCATAATCATCTCGCACCTCATTAAGATTCACACCGCTCAAACCTACATGCAGATTATTAGTAGGTTGTTCAAACAAATCCTTTTTAGGATGAGGTCTGGGAATTGTTGAATAACATAAAGTAGAAGGGGTGGAACTGAATTAAATATAGTTTTACCATCAGATTTATATCCAATCCCATGTTTTACCCACACCCCTTGTTGTTTAGAAATAAGCTCATCCTTTTTCATGTCTGACAGGGTCCATTTATCAAGCTTCGTTTGAAGCTTTGTCATTTCAAATTGAGCTAAAACAGCTCTTTCTCTCAAAATATTAATTTCAACGTTACGCTCCAAAATTGTTCTTCTTAAAAGATCATTTTCAGCCAATGCTTCATTAAGTTTTCTTGAAAAATCAATTCATTTTTCTTTAATTCCTTATGATTATTTTTAATTCTTTTTCATTTTCCAATAACAGTCTGTTAGCCTTATAAATCCTAAATAATCGGATTTTGCATGACGAAGAACACATATCCTGAACAGTCTCATAAGGAAGACCCATGATAGTTCTTTCTGCAGCTAAGCTCTTTTCACAGTTGCGAAGCCTTGTGATTTCTTGTTGTTCCTCTTCTTTGACCTTCAGCATCTCGCCAGCCTCGGATTCTTTCTCTCTTTTATCTGCTTTTCCATCCTTATCATTATCGGTTCTCACAAACTCTAGTTTACTATCATTGTCGACTCTTAAAGCTTCACGATTCTCTTCAACAGTTTCTCTGAATTTAGAGTTGAAGTCCGAATCAGTTCTCAATAACTTTAACTTTTCAATCATCTTTGTTTTGTAATCAAGTATGCTTGTACAAAAGAAACAAGATCAGTATTATGCGTGTGGGTTTGATGTGGGAACACGGATTGCTGAAATTCGTTTCTTTGGATATCCAGCTCGAGAGATTTTAGCGTGTTGATCATATCCATATGTTTTGTGTCGACATAACCTCTTAGCAACTGGGGTCAAGCTGTCAGGTCAGCTTGTTTTTTTTATAAATCGTTTAAAAATCATTGAATATTTCTTTATCAGGATGAAATCAATTAATCCTAACTAGTCAATTTTTATTTGATTTTTTTTATTAGCCCACACCTAATTTTCTTTTTTTTAAAATTCAGCCCAATTATTAATATTTAGCTAGCCCAAATTAGTACCAATTAGTTAGCCCAATTTCTTTAATGAATTCAACCCAAATTAATTGACCCACGTTTAGCCCATTAAAAACAAGCCCAAATTAAAGTCTAACCCTAACCCAAAAATTTATTTCATGTCATTTCCTTCACACAAAACACACACTTAAGTGTGTTAGAGAGAAAGAAAGGCCGGATGAACTAGGGTTCTAGCGGTTCTTTCCAGTGAGCCGCCTTTCCGGCGAAATTTCCGGCGGCCGGAATAAAAATCCGGTGAGATATCCCGATTTGAACTTCTATTCCCATGAAACACAACCTCCTGAATCCAATGGTGGGCTCGATTTGCTCTGAAAATCAATAACCAATGACATATCAAACAGAGAAGGTGGCGGCGGCTAGGGTTCCGACGAACGTTTCCGGTGAGTCATGGCGCGTACAGTACATCATCTTTTTCCCCTCTTCATGCTGGTTCCAATGGTGGTAGTGGTTCATTGAGATAGGTAACGATGTAGAAGCTATCATTGAAAGAAGGTGGTGGCGTCTAGGATTTGGCCGCCGCTCTTGCTGCGGTTGTATGGGTATGGTGGTAAACGTGACCGTGGTTATGGTTATGGATCTGGTTACTCTAGGGGTTGTGGTGATTCTGAAGGCAAGTGGTGAGGTTAGATTTTATGGTTGTAAACTATGGGGATCTGCTATTGGTTGTAGAAACGGGGGCCGGAGATACTGGGTTTTCGAGTGGAGTTTCGCTTTCTTTGGGTGTGTGTAGAAGTCGATCGATCTAGTTTCACCCCATGAAGATTTAAAGCTCAAGAACACCAAGAACACACACACTAGTGTGTGTGAGAGAAACGTTTTCAAATTTGAAATTTTCTTTCAATTTGTTGTATAGCATATGTTGTAGGTTAGGAATTTATGTTGTATATCTTCAAATCTGTAGTAGATTGTTGTAGATCTGATGAATTGATTGAGTTTGGGATGAAACTTGAATTTTGGATCTACTTTCTCTCTCTAGACCCCCCCCACTTTCTCTCTCTAAAAATCTGATGAACACCTTCAAAATTCAACAACAAATTCTTCAAATCTTCAATGCATTTGATTCAATAAGGCTCTGATACCAAATTGATAACCACTAATACTCTATTCTGCACATAGCAGGCAGTGTTGACTGCCTCTGCCAAGAAGGTGATAGGCAACTTAGAGTCAGACAACATGGTTCTTGCAGCTTCAATCAGTGTCCTCTTTCTTCTCTCAGCAATACCATTCTGCTAAGGAGTCCTGAGAGCACTGTATTGTCTTGTAATACCTTTTTCATCACAAAATGTATCATGGATTTGGTTGTTGAATTCAGTTTCTTGATCACATCTTATGGTTTTGACCTTGTGATCAGATTGATTCTCACTCTTTAGGATGAAATTCTTTAGAATCTGAGGAGTCTCATCCTTAGTTCTAGGGAAGAAGATCCAAGTGAATCTTGTAAAGTCATCTGTGATCACTAAACACTAAGAGGTCCTTCCTAGACTCATTGCACTAGTGGGGCCAAAGAGATCCATATGTAACAAGGGTAGGGGTGTAGTGATGGAGTGTCTTTCCTTAGGCTTATGAGATACCTTGTGTTGCTTCCCTTTGAGGAATGCAACACAATGATCATCACTTGTAAACTCTTTCTTTGGCATTCCAGTTACCAAATCATTCTTAATTAGTTTATTCATGTTTTTAAAGTTTACATGGCACATTCTTTTATGCCATAGGAAAGACTCATCACTATTTGCTTTAGACAGAAAGCATCAAACTTCTTTAGAGGGAGATGTTTCTAGCAAGTCCATCTTGTACATGTTCCTTTTCCTGGGGGCTCTAAGTAGAATATGCTCATAAGGAATGACCATCCCGATATTGAGAACAATGCACTCATGCTTAGTAAAGAGCATGTTATGACTTTGATCACAAAATTGGGATACACTCAGAAGATTGTACAGAAGCTCCTTGACAAAGTTTATCTTTTCAATGCTGAGCTTACCATTTGTGACCTTGCCCCTTCCAGAAATGTAACCACGTTCATCTCCTCCAAAAGCAACTGGCCTTTTGTCAATCCTTTCAAAGTTCTAGAATAGTGACCTATTGCCTGTCATGTGCCTGGAACAACCACTATCAATGATCTAAACAATCTTGTTTGTCTTGAGCTATCCCTGCATAAAGAAAATGATTTGTTATATTGGAAACCCAGGCCTTACTTGTCTTGGGCTCACTAAGATAAACAAAATGTAATGCAATAGTAATAGATCCTATAGTTGTGCTATGAGAATCTTGAGCTGTTGTTGATGTACAACATCCAGTCACTTGGTCATTCTTTGACTTCCACACCACCTTTGAAAGTTTGGACTTGACCTTTAACACTTCGGAAGCTTTTAAGACTTCAAAAGTTCTGATGACTGGACCTTTGAAAGATTTTGCAGACACTGCAGCAGACTTTAGTGCTTCGAAAGTATTCCTTCCTTCCTAGACCAAATTTTCTTCTGAAGGCAATTTTCCACTTTCCTTCTTCTTAGTTTTGGAGATTCCAAAGGAAAAAGATTTTCCTTCTGAAGCATGAATCTTATTGGAACTCTTGGAAGTCCTTGTCCTGGTCATGTGAAGAGTACCTTTAGGATTGTATGGACAATCCTTAGCAGGATGAGTGGTACTTTCACACATGACACACTTTCTGCTAAGAACAAGACTGACTTTGATCACATCCCTTCTCCACCTTCATCTTTGCAGATACTGAGACAATCCTTTTGGGCTGAAGACTGCTCTTGGAGTTGGATGGTCCAGGCTGTGTAGCAGTGGTACACAACAGATTAGGCTTCTTCTTGGCGCTGAGATGATTTGAACATGAACCAGAACTCTTGACAGTAGAGTTTAGGTTGATGTCTTTAGTCTTCACTATTTCAAACCCTGCAGAGATAAAAACTTGTTTCTGCCTAGAGTCAAAAGTAGCCTTGATCTCTTTAGCCTTGATCTCTTGAGCCTTTCTATCTTTTCTTTTGCTCTTTCTCATCAAGTTCTTCTTATTGACTTGGTCATCATAGTCTTCTTCTTCTCCTTAAAAGGATAGTGGCCCTTCTTAGAATCCTCCTCTTCACTCTTCTCAGGGGAATTCTTCACTATCACTTCTTCATCCTCTTCACTCAAAGGGTCTATGAGAGGAAGCTCATCTTCACAAGTTCCACACCTGGGTGATCTTACAGATAAGATTGTGTGTGGAGGAGCTATCTCATTAGAACCTAGTCCATGCTTGTTTTGATAGCACACCTTGTTGTGCAGGGATAAGGATATCATGTTCTTGAAGGTCTCTTCTTCAAGAACACACTTTTCTGCCCTGGCTTTGCTGATCACAAGCTCAGCCTGGCACTTAGTCAACTTAGTTATGAGATCGTTGATCTGAGTCCTAAAATTTGTATGCTCATATTTTAGAACTGAAATTGTTTTCTCTAAGTCCTCTATCTTCGGTTTATAATCATTTTCAGACTTTCTAAAATCAGCTTTTAAGATGTTTAAGGACTCAAGATCAGATCTCATTTCTAAGTTGTAAGACCTGTATCTATTAACTTTAGCAATTCAAGGGTATAAAGATGTTCCAATACCTTGGCTTCATCATGATCTACCATCAGTGCTTGGTTTGGAGAAGCATCTTCCACCTGAAAACTCCAGTCAAAGCCTCCTTCTTCAATAGCAACTGCAGCTTGCTGCTTTGGCTTCTCATTCTAGGTAGCCTTGTCAGTGTAGTTTGGTTTGGATTGTGCTTAGCCACCATTTGTTCTTGGTGCCTTACAGTCCCTAGCAAAGTGGCCCATCATGTTACAGTTACTTGACTTTGCTTTTATCTAGTCCAAACCTGCCACTGGTTGTATTGTTGAGAAACTTCCTTCCTGTCCGCTTGTAGAACTTCTTGGCTCTGTGAGTGAGAAGAGCCATCTGCTGAACTATTTCCATCTACTCCAGATCATCTAGATGGATACAGTCCAGGTCTTCAAAGGTAAAAAGAGAGCTGCCACAACTTTCATTAGAAGACATAAAGGCTTGAGAAGAACTTGTCTCTTAGAATATCCTTGAGTGCGTTCTCCATTGGTGTCTTAGGGAAGGTCATGAAAGGACCCTTTCCAGAGTTTTCAGGGTAGCATATGAGATGATGTTAGGGTTCTATGTTATCCCTTTCAACCACATGAAGGGCTAAACCCATTTGATTATTAGAGTTTCTGGATGAACCTTGCATGTTCATCTCCATCTCGTAGCCACTAAGAATCCCATATAACTCTGTTAGAGTGAGAGTTTTCACGTTCTCAGTTCTGTTGATAACCACACAATAGTGTGTCCATTGCCTAGGAAGTAAGGAATAAACTTCCTTACAATGTCTTTGTTTTCAGGAGCAACTCCTCCCTCCACTAGGGTATCCACAAACTCAACATACGTGAAATATTGTTGAGTCATGGTCTCACCTGCTTTAAAGGTGAAAATTTCAAACTGTTGCTTCAAGAGATCCTTCTTGTTCTCCTTTGCTTCAGAGGAACCCTCATACATCAGTTTCAATGCATCCCACAGCTGCTTAGCTGTTTTGCATTTCTTGAAACCTCTTTACATAGAGTTTGGAAGAGCAGTCTGATGGGCTGTCATGGCTTTCTTGTCAATCTCTACTCTCTTTCTATCTCCATCTGAGTAGTTAGCTACAGCCTTAGGGATCATACCACCTCCAGCAGCAGAGTGGGTGCTTGGTATGTAACGTCCATTATCAATAGACTCCTACATTCTTGAATCTAGAGATGTGATGAAACCTTTCATTCTTTGGCACCAGGTGTCAAAGTCATCAAGAGTGATCAGTGGGGACTTGTTCATGGTTCCAGTTTCCATATCAGTTTCGGAAATGGCTACCATTTGAAATGATAAATATTTATGCGTGTGAGGGATCTAAAGATGGTGGGATCTTAAATCAAGAGCTTGGGATGCTCTGATACCAAATGTAGAACCGATGAAGGGTGGTCACTTACAACACAATAACACAAAGAGGATATTAACTTGACTAATCAAATAGTGAGATTGGATTAACCACTCGAGAGGATACAAAGAACACCACTAAATAAGAGACGGAACAAGATAGCAAAATACACAAGGAGATGGTTTTCAAGATTGTAGTATATTGCCTTCTCAAGTTCTTTAACTAGTGTTACAAAGAATAATGGAAAGTTACAAGTACTTGAGATACATATACCACATCCTACAGCCGGCCATACTTCGAAAGCCAGCCGGATACAATTGACTAGACACAACACAAAATCAATTGTAGAGTCAAAATGCAGATTGCCTTTTGACTAGTGACAATGACATGCCATAGCTCACATCCTAATATATTACAAAAAGGATAAAGTACATGAAGTAGAAAGTTATAGACTCAAGACGTCAATGTACAGTTACTAAAAGCATGGAACGTTCTCACAAGATTTGTTAAAACAGTTGGTAACTAAATCAAGATCAAATAACCAATCAAGACTAGAACCCGCTACACTTGGTGTGTGTTCATTGAAAGTCACATTGGCTGACTCCTTAACAATTTTAGTTCTGAGATTGTATACTTTATAAGCTTTAGCTTGAGAAGAGTATTCAATGAAATGTCCATCATCTGATTTCTAAGCAAATTTGGCAATTTGATCTTTGGTATTCTAGATGGTGCAAGGACATCCAAATGACTTGAGAAAACCAATGAAAGGTTTCCTCTTGTGCCAAAATTCATAAGGAGTCTTGCCATGGTCTTAACCACTAAAACTTTATTTCGCAAATAGCAGGCATTGTTGACTGCCTCTACCTAAAGGGTGATGGGCAGCTCAGAGTCAGACAATATGGTTCTTGGAGCTTCAATCAGTGTCCTATTTTCTCTTCGCAACACCATTTTGCTAAGGAGTCCTGGGAGCACTGTATTGTCTTGTAATACCTTTTTCATAAAAAATATATCAAGGATTTGATTCTTGAATTCAGTTGCTTGATCACATCTTATGATCTTGATCTTGTGATCACATTCATTATCAATTTTTAAGATGAAATTTTTCAAAATCTCAGGAGTCCTCATCCTTAGTTCTAAGGAAGAAAACCTAAGTGAATCTTGTAAAGTCATCTATGATCACCAAAAATAAGAGGTTCTTCCTAAACTCATTACACTGGTGGGGCTAAAGAGATCCATATGTAAGAAGTGTAAGGGAGTAGTATGGAGTTTCTTCCCTAGGCTTGTGAGATACCTTGATAGGATCAGTGATCTAAGTTTGATTAATAGAGTAGATTGCAACGGAATTTGAACAATGAATTAGACAATTCGCAAGAACACAATTGATATTCAATGAAAAGTAAACGGTTATAGAGAGAATTCTGCAAAAGGAATATTTCATTCATATGCTTTCGTGGTGGCTAAATGTCACACGTTACAACTAGATCAACATTCCTTATATAGGGAATGTGAAGTCTGCTGATGTCACTTGATAGTGACATCTAACAGAATTATACAAACTACTGAAACTATGCAAACTACTGAGAATGTTCTCAACTACTGATTACATCTCAGAGAATGCTAAGTATAAAAACATAAAACTACTGAACTAAAACTACTGAAACTATAAACTACTGAAATGTAAATTACAAGTACTGAAAAGGAAAACCATCACAACTACTGAAGTTAATAACTTCAATTGTTGTGACAACTACTGATCACTCTGGGCTTCAGTCTTTGTCTTCAGTCTTTGTTCTTTAGACTTTTACCTTCAGCTGATAGCTTCAGACTTTGTCTTCAGTACTTTACTTTCAGACTATATCTTCACTAGAAGTCTTCAGATCTTGTCTTCAGACTTTGTCTTCAGTACTTTACTTTCAGATTTTGTCTTCAGTAGAAATCTTTAGATCTTGTCTTCAGACCTTGTAATCAGCTGATGTCTTCAGCTGTTGTGATCTTCTTCAGCAGTTGTAATGTCTGTGGGACTTAGATGTTTTTCTGATCAGGCTCATTGATTTTTTGATCCAAAACTCCCCCTGAACCAATGCAGCCAAAACCTCTAAACTTATTGATGATCCCACTTATTCTTGGCAGAAACACCCTCTTGATCAGCTTCAGAGGTAATCAGTTAAGCACAGGCTGGGAAAAGGATTCTAATCTTTTGATTGGATAAGTATGGAAGGGAACTCTGTCTTGGGGAAACTGGACACAGATTCTTATCCCAACCATGAAACCTAATTCCCATTAATGAGTCTGTAAGACTCACTAGCATAGGCCTCAAGGAGAACAACTTGTTCCTCCTTGGTGAGTTCTTCTCCTTCTCTCTCAAAGAAGAACTCTAGGCCATAATACTCAGACAGATATCTCACTATCTTCCCATTCTTTAACTCGACAGTTGTGATCTCTCTGTATGCAAATTCATCAGGGTGAGAGCCTTCTAACAACAAATGGAGTTCACTCTTCTGAAGAGCTTCAAGTCTTTTGTATAACAACCCCTTCTTGATCATTTTGTTCTCAAGAATAGAATGAGGGGTTGTCTTGGAGTTATGAGCTCTCTTGAATTCTTTAATTATCTCCCAGGGTGAGACTACCATGGCCAACATAATTGCAGCATTCAAAGTCTTTTTCACTTGGCCATGATATCTACTAGGTATGTTCTTGTTATGAATTCTAGAACTTACCCTGGGGTCTGGCCAAATCCGCACTCTTTCTCTTTGATGTTGAAAAGTATATCTAAGAGTGTACAGCCTTGAGCTTGTTTCTTCATTTCTTGAATGGATGAGGACTGAGGGAAGTCCTTGTCAACCATCTTGAGAAATTGCTCATCATGCTGCTTCTATTGTTCTGCTTCTTCAATCTTTACTTTCACCATCTGCATTTGCAAGTCAGGTGTAATCACTTGTTGACTTTTGTGCTCAGGTGATTTAAGTTTGAGAATAGCAGAGATTGGCAGACTATCTTCATCATCATCCTCTTCTTCATCTTCTTCTACCCTCAACACCCTTCTCCTCGTTTTGGGTGTATCACTGGGTAAGTTTGAGGTAAAGGGATTGGTTTTGTGGGTTGAGTTGTGGGTGGTTTTGGTTTAGGGATAGATTTGGGAGATTTTAGAGATGAGGGTTGTTTTGAGTTGGAGTATGAGAAGACTGATCTAGCATTTTGGTGGTGAGTTTGCTTTGGAGAACTTTGCCATTTCAGTTCTCTTCCCAGCACCTGCTTCATCCAGTGCTTCGATGATCAACCCTTTATTGTAGCCTCCAGCAGAGCAGATTTTCTTGGTTATCTCCAAGATACTGTCTATGGACCAAGACTTTATCTCTATCAATGATCTTCCAAGGTATTTGGCAATAAATTTGATCATTATCTCCAATCTTTCCCTTTCCAACACACTATAACCAGCCCATCTTGCTTGAATCTCTTCTATTTCCAGCCTTCTGATCTCAGTATCTAATGTGGCTGTGTCATGACCTTGTCTAAAGAGCTGATCTATAATTTTATCCATGGATCTGCTGTGAGCTTCATCCGCATCTTTGACAAGATCTTCTAAGGATTTTTCTTCATCAGATTTTGACTCAGCACTTTTTTCCTTTTATATGTGATCAGCTAATCTTTCTTCTCTTTATCTGTGCTCAGCTCTTGCACTGTGATCAGCTGTTCTAAGATCAGTTCTTCTCCAACTCCTTCTCTTTTTCAGGGTTTCTCATCATCAACTCTTTTCCTTTTCTTTTCTTTCACTTCCTTAGACTTAGTAGTCTCCCCCTTTTGGTTGCATTGGGATCAGGGGCTTGGAAGGCAGAAAGAGACTTGTGAACAGCATCATGAATGAGGGTTTGTAGATTTGAGGAGATCCTCTCATCAATGGCTTTATGTACAATCTCAATAATGATGGGAGTGATGAGAGGTAAGGAGTGTTGAAAGGTAGCAACCATCTGCTCAGAGGGGTTCTATCCCTGAGAGGTGGTGCCAAAATCAGTGGCTGGTGGCTCAGTTAAGTGTGTAGGCGAAGTGTTTGGTGAACCTTCAAATGAAGGTGCCATATGCGGGGTTATTGGGGTAGATGGACTTTGATCCTGAGACATTGGCTAGCAGCTCTTTGAGTCTGCTTACCTCATTCTCAAGGATGGTATTATGGGCTAAGACATCATAGAAAAAGCCCAGGTCATCATCAGTCTTTGCTGAATCATCTGACCTCCTGATTGAATCAGGATGTACATGCCCTGAGTGTAGATCAGTATAAGCATGTGCCCCTTGTGCTTGGTACTGGGGACTTCCTGCCTCAGGACTATGTCCTTCATTGGTAGTTGCCTCTGGTGAGGTCTTTATATGTTACCAACTTCATCCTGATCATTTGCTGAATCAGTAGAAGTGGCAGCCTGACCAGATGTTCTAATCCCTCTTCTACACTTAGAGATTGAACATTGTAACCCCTGTGTTGTGGGTTATCAGAAGCATTTTGGTCCTCCCCCTCAATGGTTGAGGTATTCCTAGTGTTAATTGGTTTCTGGGGAGGGGGCGAGGAATGCAATGACTCAGCACTTTAGCAACTATAAGTGTTGGGCTTTGAGGGGTGGTTGCATGTGGAGATTGGTGAGAAGCAGACTGCACCGGGGTGAGATGTGCTCTTCAATGGTAACCTTCTCAACTGAGATAGGTTCCAGTAATGTGGGATCCCCTAATTTGGTTGCAAGAGGATCCTATTGAGAGGATACCTGTGCGGCTTCAGCAGGTTGAGTCTCTGACATAACTGGGGGGTTAGAACCAGTATGTGTTTCCTGTATTTGTGGTACAGGGGCATCCTCAGGGGACTCATCTCCTTGAGTAGCCTTTTTGGGTTTTTTGGATTTGGGTTTGGTGGGGACTTTGGATCTGGAGGTGAAGGTTGTGGGTTCCCTCTGCTTGGGTTTTAGCATCCGGGCAGCCCCTTTTAGAGTAGGATCTGAGTTATGTCTAGAGTATAACTCAGCTAAAACAGTTGGAGCAGGGACTCCAAGACCAACAAGGCTATCATATTTTAATTGATTAAAAATTATGGCCATCAGAAACTTGGGATAAAGTAGCCATCTGTTTGCCACAGGTTTCTGAGCCAGATCCTTAAGTTCCATGAACACTATCTCAGAAAAATTTAGATTTTGGCATTCAAAGATAGAGTACAATACATGTTGCCATCGTGAAGACATCTCATCCCAAGAAGATGTCTTTAAAGCAAGGCAGACATTCACCATGTGGAAGATAAGTCGTTCAGCATCAGGGAAGTGCTTTTTAAGAATGGTTGTAGCACTTAAGTCGCCTTTACCCATTGTTGATGAAAGACATATCAGTGGTGCCTTTCGGGTATTCTTTAATATAGGTGCCATCATGCAAATTTAGGGTTTTACGAATGATGTCGGGGGTGATTAGCACCTGTTTCTGGTTTACCAACGACTGGAGAGTGATTTTCCTATCATTCTCACCAGTTGTTACAGAGACGTTGGTCCAGAATTGGGTTAAGGAATCAGGGTATATGGTAGGAATCAGAAGAAAGGTTGTTCGGTATTGGGAATCCACCATAAGATCGATGGCATTATCAAACTTGTTCCAGAAGGCCGATTTCGAAAGGTAGGCAACACAATTGTGTCGGGGTTTGAGTTTCATGGTCGTCATTGTTGAGAGAGAAAAGGATTGAAAATGGCTAATGAAACGTTTGGCTATAAGTGCAGGTATTTATAGGTTAAGAAAAGGCTGAAAAGAAAACTATTGAAAGTGTTGGTGTTGTCATCAGTTGTTATGAAAACAACTGAAGACTTGGTTTTAACTATGAGATGTTTGAAAACAACTGAAGACTTGGTTTTAGTCATTAGTAGTTGTGAAACTACTGAAAACCTTGGTTTTGTCTTCAGGTGTTGTAAACAACTAAGAACTTGGTGTTAGTCCTCAGTAGTTGTGAAACTACTGAAGACATGGTTTTGTCATCAGCTATTTAAGGTGAAATAGTTGTTTGTGGAAACGACTGAAGAGAAATTTCTCATCGGTAGTTTTCGTCAATTCTTAGCTTTTTAGCTGTTTCATACTGTCCTCAACACTTACTCATCAGACTTTTTAGCTATTTTCAGTTGTTTCATAGGACATCAGTACTTAGTTGTTTTTACTGACATCAGTAGTTATAACTACATCAGTAGTTGTAACTGCATCAGTTTCTTTTAACAGAATCAGTACATATTTGTGACATGTTTACTAATGATCATCAGTACTTGTTTACTGAGATCATCAGTAGTTATCACTGATTCTAGCTGCAGCATACCAAGCCTTAACACAAGGTTTTGGAAAGTTGAACCATCCAAAGGCTTAGTAAATATATCTGCAAGCTCATCAGCACTTTGCACAAAGTTTGGATCAATCAGACATTTTTCAAAACAATCCCTAATAAAATGGTGTCTGATCTCTATTGTTTGGTCCTAGAATGCTGGACTGGATTCTTGACAATGCACAGAGCTGAAGCACTATCCATTAATAATGGAGTCTTAGTCTCTTTAATGCCATAATCCAATAATTGATTTTGAAGCCAAAGTACCTGAGATGTATAACTTGCAGCAGCAATGTACTCTGCTTCAGCAGTGGATGTAGCAATAGATGTTGTTTCTTACTCTGCCAAGAAATCAAACAGTTGCCTAGGAATTGACATCCACCAGAAGTTGAATTCTGGTTAACTTACACCCTGCATAGTCACTATCAGAAAAAGCAACTAATTTGCAAGAGTGTCCAGTGGAATACCAAAGACCTAGAGATTGTGTACCTTGCAGATATCTAAAGATCCTCTTTACTGCAATCAAATGAGACTCTTTAGGAGCAGCCTGAAATCTAGCACAAACACAAGTTGCAAACATGATATCTGGTCTAGAAGTTGTTAAGTACATCAAGGACCCAATCATACATGTGGAAAGTGTTTCATCAACATCTTTACCTTTCTGATCTACATCCAGTTGTGTGGTGTTGCATATGGGAGTAGAACAAGGCTTACAGTTTTGTAAATCAAACTTATTAAAAAGATCTTTTGTATATTTTGACTGATGAATGAAGGTTTCATCAGCCTTTTGTTTGATTTGCAAGCGTAGAAAGAACTGTAATTCTCCCATTGCACTCATTTCAAACTTTTGTTTCATTAAACTTGTAAAATCATCACATAACTGGGGATCAGAGGATGCAAAAATTATATCATCAACATAAATTTGAACAAGTAGCTTATGCTGATCCACTTTCTTAATAAACAAAGTTTTATCTATGGAGCCTCTAGTGAAATTATTTTTATGATGAAAATTTGAAAGTGTTTCATACCAGGCTCTAGGAGCTTGCTTCAACCCATAAAGAGCCTTATCAAGTTTATACACCCAATCAGGATGTTTATTGTCCTCAAAATCTGGTGGTTGACACACATAAACCTCTTCTTTTATTTTTCCATATAAAAAGCACTTTGACATCCATTTGAAAAACTTTAAGATTGTGGAGTGTATCATAGGCTAAGAACAATCTAATTGCCTCTAGTCTGGCCACAGGGGCAAAGGTTTCATCATAATCAATACCTTGTTCTTGTGAAAACCCTTGTACAACCAGTCTAGCCTTGTTCTTGACAATAAGCCCATTTTCATCAGTTTTATTCCTAAACACCCATTTAGTGTCTATTGCACACTTACCTGGGGGTAGAGGAACCAGTTCCCACACTTGCTGCTTTTCGAACTGAAGTAGCTCAAGCTGCATGGCTTCAACCCATCCATTGTCTCTTAAGGAAACATGATAGTTCTTTGGCTCTAGCTGACTGATGAAGAGAGCATAGAAGTAGAAGTTGGACAATTGACTTCTGGTTGAGACACCAGCATTGATATCACCAATGATTTGAGACATGGGATGATTCTTCTGCTCTTGGTACACTATAAGATCAGTGCAAGTGTTTGTAGCAGGTTCAGCAGCAGCAGATGATGATCCAGATTCTTGAAACCAAGTATGAGATTGGCAATTCAAATGATGTAGAGGAATCTGAAATATCATCAGCATTTGTTGTGGATGGAGCTGTTGAGGCTACAGGAACATCAAGTTTAGTGGACTCACGCAGTTGATCACTAAACTTGAAAAGGTGAAAACTGATATCATCATCATCTTCAGTACCACCAGGTGGAAGACTTGCTGCAGAAGATGATTTATTCACATGATCTACAACAGCTGGAGGGGGATAAGGAACATATTGCAGTATGTCCAGATCAAACAACTCCACAGGGTGTTGTGGAATTTTATCCTTAGGAGATTCATTGAATTTCACATGCAAGGTTTCTTCAATTATCTTTGTTCTGCAGTTGAAGACTCTGTAAGACTTGCATGTGGATGAATAACCTACAAAATACCCTGCATCCACCTTAGGATCAAATTTGTGGTTGAGAATGAAACAAGGACACCCAAAGGCTTTGAAAAATGAAATTAGAAGAGCCAAATGATGTATAACTTCATATGGAGTCTTCATCAACCTCTAATTACTAACACTCTATTCTGCACATAGCAAGTTGTGTTGACAGCTTCAGCCCAAAAGGTCAATGGCAAACCAGAGTCAGCCAACATGGACCTTGTAGCTTCAATTAGGGTCCTGTTCTTTCTCTCCACTACTCTATTTTGTTCTGGAGTCCTTGGGATGCTAAACTGCCTCTTGATTTCCTTTTAGAGATAAAAATCATCAAGTGTATGGTTTCTGAATTCTGTTCCATTTCACTCCTTATACACTTGACTAATAGGGAATACTGCTTCTCAACATACAACACAAAGTTTATAATCATCTGAGCAACCTCATCCTTTGAATGCAAGAAGAAAGTCCATACAAATCTGGAGTAATCATCCACAATTACCAGACAGTATTTCTTCTTTGCCATGCTCATCACTCTCACAGGACCAAATAGATCCATGTGCAGTAACTGCAAGCAAGCATTGGACTTAGGTTCTTCAATAGGAGGGAATGAGACTTTGTGCTGTTTTCCTTTCAAACAAGCAGTGTTGTTTTCCTTTCAAACAAGCAGTGCAGGTTTCATCACATTGGAACTCCTTTATTGGTAGACCTCTCACTAAACTATTGTGGATCAGTGATTCAGGTTTTTGAGATTAACATGACCCAGCCTTCTGTGCCACAGTTTAGATTCCTGAGGAGAGGCTTTGGAGAACAAGCAAGGATGACCCTTCAAATCAATCTTCTTTGACAAATCCAGCGTATATACTCTTCCAATCCTGTTGGCCTTCAGGAGAGTATGTTCATCCAATACCTTTTCAATCAGCCTTAGAACTTGGGAAGACAGAATCCTACAGTTCTGGCTTGTGAAAAGTGCAACATGCCCTTTATCACACATCTGACTGACACTCAGTAGATTATACTTAAGATTCTCCACATGGTTAACATCATCAAATCTGATTTGTCCATTTGACACATATCCTTTCCCGATGATGTAACCCTTGGCAACATTTCCAAATGAAACAAATCCCTTCTTTCCTTGAGAGTAGTCATTAAGAAGAGAACTACTCCCAGTCATATGCATAGATCCTCCACTGTCTACATACCAGATGCTCCTTTGGCATGCTGAAGGACCCTGCATTCATCATAAAGAACTAGTTAGGTTTTGAGACCCAAACCTTTTTGGTTTTGGGTCTGTTTTTAGCAACAGATTTAACCATAACTTGTTTCTCATGATTAATAGCTGATGAAGATGGAGATGGTGCTGAAATGGATTCCTTGGATTTGGGCTTGGAATGCCTTTTCAGTGATTTGATCACAGGTGCATCTAGTTGGTTAACTCTCCCCAACAAATGTTGAACCATCATAACAAGTTATGTCTAATTTGTAGCTAAAGCTTTCAGCTCTTGTGACATATCAGTACTTGTTTTGACGAGTTCCTGTGGCCCACCATTTCCTCCTTGAAATTCACAAACTTAGTCTGATGTTTATCATGAGAAGCACTATCAGCTGTTTTATGATAAACCCTATCCTTCTTTTTGGATTTGGATGAAATCTTGGGTTTATCACAATGGGATGAATCTGGTACAAACTTAGTCTCAAACTCATTTTTCATTTCATCCATCTGGATTTTAATGAGCTTATCTCTGTTGAGTTTGGAACTCTTCTTGTACCAACACTCATCAGAAAGATGATTGAATTTACCACATATTTCACATGGCTTATTCTTCATCTTGGATTGATCAACTGCTCATGTGGAAACTACTGAAGGTGTGATCTTCAGTACTTTCCTCCTTTTAGTACTTTTGTTTAGTACTGAAGGATCTGTAACAACTGAAGACTTGTTCTTCAGCTGTTCTCTATCCGTCTTGAAAGACCGTATGATAGATTCATCAGCAGTTGTTAATCTTTTATTTCAGCTGATTTGAAATGCTTTTCAGATGTGTGACTGCCCTTCAGTACTTGAGGTACTTTGAGGGACAACATCTGAAGTACTCAGCTTCATGTGCTTATCAGTAGTCAACCCATCAGGCAATTGATTTGCTGAGGTATTAACACTGATTTCATCTTCTGATCTTGGGAGATCACTTGAGGATGATACACATGATGATGTGGTTTGGAAATTACTTTCACCTTCAGGTTTTACTATTGATTTTGGAGTAAAATCTGTAGGTGGTGCAATGTGATTGTACCTATTCCAAACTTCACATTCGAAGCAGATTGCTTGTTGAGCAGCATTTCAAATCCCTTGCAGGATGATACCCAGCGGTCACACTCAACTTGGGTAGCTGCAAGATTTTCTTTGAGTTCTCTGTGGTTCTCAAGAATGACCTCTAGCTTAGCCTTTTCATCATTTAATTGGCATTTAAGCTTATAAATCTCATGATCTTTATCTTTAAGGACAGACTCATACTCAGCTTTTCTTTTGGAAAGGGTTGGCTCAAGCTCAAGATTTTGATTTATTAAAGCTACATTTGCCTCTCTAATAGAGATAAATGCAGCTATGCAAGATTCAGAACATAGCTTGGCCTTAGCCTCAGAGGATACCTAGGTTACCTGTGAAGAAGATGCATTGGAGCATGAACTCTCAGTAGATTCCAGGGCCATGAGAGCAAGATTCCCAAAAGGATGCTCACCACCATGTTGACCATCACCAGCAAATAATTGCTCATTACCAGAGAGATCATCTGGTAAACTGCTCCAGTCAACAACACCAGGGGTGAAGAAGCTGTGATGAGGTTGTGATTGAGATGATTGAGATGGTAGAGGCTCAGGTAAGGCTTGAGGTTGTTGTGCAATAGGAACTTGAACTTGATTTGGTTGTGGCATGTAATAGCAGGGATATGGATATGGCATTGGACCCTGAGGGACAAAATATGCAGGAGATATAGGTTATGAGTGATGACCAGAACTAGTAGGATGTTGCCCTCTGTTTTGTGGACTATTGCTTGGAAAAGTCACAAAGGGTGTAGAGGAGTTAGATCCAGACGATCTACACTCTCTTGCAAAGTGTCCAAGCCTATGGCATTTGTGACACCTCAACTTACTCTTGTCAAAACCAACTTTGGTTTTGCCAGAGAGTCCTAGAAACTTCCTACTAGTTCTCTTGTAGAACTTTTGAGATCTGATATTAATCAAGGCCATTTGGCTTAGAATATCCATCTTTTCTAAGTCATCATCAGCAATACCTTTCAAATCATCCATAATGAAGCTCAAATTGCCACTATTACAGCCTGACTGACTATCCAACACTAACAAATACATGATCGGAACTGTTTGAAGAGAAATCTATATGCTCATCATAATTGCTTTTTGATGCAGCATATTCTGACTCATGACCTACCAAGGCAGTGTTCCCTGGTACAAAGTCATCAGTGAGCTTTCTTGATGATGCCAGTTTCCTTTTATGCTCTATCTCTCTTTCAAATGTACGCAGTTTCCCATGGAGTTGGGTGAGAGATAGGCTATCTAGATTTGCACTAGAGCGTAGAATAATGGTATATGTGTCCCATCTCTCAGGCAGTGATCTGAGGAATCTGCTATTCATCTGGCTATTAGTATATTCATGTTTGACCATTTTCAGCTCAGAGACCAAACAGGAAAAATGCTCAAACTGTTAAGTCAGTGACTCACCCTTCCTATGAGAGAATGTCTCATATTGTTGGACAAGGATTTCTCTGTTGTTTGCTAAGACCTCATATGTTCCGCCAAATTGTTCCTTCAATGCATTCCAGAGGTCATGAGCAGTTTCATGATGCATAAGCCCAGAATATATTTCATTAGGCAGAGCCATGGCCAGAATACCATGCGCTTTAGCATCAATCCCAAACAGTTTTCGATCCTCATCTGAGTATTGTTACTTCTTCTTCGGAACCATTTGGTTGGTTTCCAGATTGTTCACCATAGGCTTGTGTGGACCATGTACCACAGATGTCCAACAACCTGAACTGTTAACACACAGGTGATGGAGCATTCTTCGTTGCCATATGTTATACTCAATCCTAACCAGCATTGGAGGCTTGGTTGAGGAACCGGTATTGTGAGGGTCATTAGAAGGAGTAGTCATTCTCAGATTCAACCAAATTCAATTAAATTTTAACTGATTTAGCGCAAAACACAAAAAACTCAATATGAACCAAGAGAAAACTCAAAGCAAATAACAGAAAGCAGTGGAAATTCAATTATCTATAACCAATACTTGCAAATATGTTAATTCAATCAAATTTAGATATCGAAATAGCAGTTTCAATGATCAATTGTTAGATCGATCAATGATTAACCCGCTCTGATACCATTTGATAGGATCAGTGATCTAAGTTTGATTAATTAGAGTAGATTGCAGCGGAATTTGAACAATGAATTAGACAATCGCAAGAACACAATTGATATTCAATGAAAAGTAAACGGTTATAGAGAGAGAATTCTGCAAAACAAATATTTCATTCATATGCTTTCGTGGTGGCTGAATGTCACACGTTACAACTAGGTCAACATTCCTTATATAGGGAATGTGACGTCTGCTAATGTCACTTGATAGTGACATCTAACAGAATTATACAAACTACTGAAACTATGCAAACTACTGAGAATGTTCTCAACTACTGATTACATCTCAAAGAATTCTAAGTATAAAAACATAAAACTACTGAACTAAAACTACTGAAACTATAAACTACTGAAATGTAAATTACAAGTACTGAAAAGGAAAACCATCACAACTACTGAAGTTAATAACTTCAGCTGTTGTGACAACTACTGAAGTTAATAACTTCAGCTGTTGTGACAACTATTGATCACTCTGGTCTTCAGTCTTTGTCTTCTGTCTTTGTTCTTCAGACTTTTACTTTCAGACTTTGTCTTCAATAGATAGCTTCAGACTTTGTCTTCAGTACTTTACTTTCAGACTTTGTCTTCAGTAGAAGTCTTCAGATCTTGTCTTCAGACTTTGTCTTCAGTACTTTACTTTTAGATTTTGTCTTCAGTAGAAATCTTCAGATCTTGTCTTCAGACCTTGTAATCAGCTGATGTCTTCAGCTGTTGTGATCTTCTTCAGCAGTTGCAATGTCTGTGAGACTTAGAGGTTTTTTCTGATCAGGCTCATTGGTTCTTTTGGTCCAACATACCTTGTGTTGCTTCCTTCAAGGCATGCAACACAATGGTCATCATTTGTAAACTCTTTCTTTGGCATTCCAGTTAACAAATCATTCTTAATCAGTTTTGTCATGTTTTTAAAGTTTACATGGCACATTCTTTTATGCCACAGAAAAGAGTTATCACTATTTGCTTTAGTTAGAAAGCATAAGAATTCTCCTCAAGGAGATGTTTTTTGCAAATCCATCTTATACATATTCCCTCTCATGGGGGATCTGAGCAGGATATGTTCTTAAGGAATGACCTCCCCAAGCTTGAGAACAATGCACTCATGCTTAATGAAGAGCATGTTATGACTCTGCTCATAATATTAAGATACACTAAGAAAATTGTATCCATGCTCCTTGACAAAGTTTACCTTCTCAATGGTAAACTTACCATTTATGACCTTGCCCCTTCCAGAAATATAACCACCTTCATCTCCTCCAAAAGCAACTGGCCCTCCATCAATTCTTTCAAAATTTTGTAGTAGTGACCTATTGTCTATCATGTGCCTGGAACATCCACTATCAATGATCCAGACAATCTTGATTGTCTTGAGCTATTCTTGCATAAAGAAATTGATTAGTTACATTTGGAAACCCAAGCCTTATTGGTCTTGGGCTCATCAAAAGAAGTAAACGGTAATGAAACAATAATAGATCCTAGAGTTGTGCTTTGAGGATCTCTTGTTGTTGTTGATGAAGTCATTTGGTCTTTCTTTGTCTTCCACACCACCTTTGGAAGTTTGGACTTGACCTTCAACACTTCGGAAGCTTTTGTGACTTCAAAAGTTTTGATGACTGGACCTTCAGAAGATCCTGCTAGCACTGCAGTATACTTTGGTGCTTTTGAAAGGATCAGGATCTAGTTTGATCAATTAGATTAAGATTTGCAGCGGAATAGCACAA
This sequence comes from Flaveria trinervia, assembly GCA_025506515.1. NCBI lineage: Eukaryota > Viridiplantae > Streptophyta > Magnoliopsida > Asterales > Asteraceae > Flaveria > Flaveria trinervia. The sequence continues at coordinate 72,573,632 of CM046450.1, read as the reverse complement.
GAATTAGACGAAATTTTAGCAAGAATAATATGAATATTCAATCAAACAGTAACGGTTATAAAGAGAGAAAGTTTTCTGCAATGAGAAAGTTTTCATTCACGCACACGCTTCGGTTTAAAGAAAATTAGGTCAACATTCCTTTTATAAAGGAATGTGACATCAGCTGACGTCACTTGATAGTGACAACTAACTAATTTATACAAACAACTGAAAGTAAACTAAACTACTGAAGATGTCCACAACAACTGAGGACACCTTCACAAAAAACTAAGTACAAGCTAACATTACAACTACTGAAGTTATAACATCTGAAGTGTAAGAACTTCAGATGTTTTACATAATATAAAACTACTGATTACAAGCTACTAAAAAGTAAACCATCATAACTACTGAAGAGAACTACTTCAGCGGTTGTGACAACTTCTGAGAACTTGGTCTTCAGACTTTGTCTTCAGCAGTTGTCTTCAGAATTTTTCTTCGGACTTTGTCTTCAGTAGTTGTCTTCAGACTTTGTCTTCAGCCTTTGTCTTCAGGCTTTGTCTTTAGACTTTGTCTTCAGACTTGGTCTTCAAACTTTGTCTTTAGACTTGGTCTTCAGACTTTGTCTTCAACTATTGTAGACCACTTCAGTTGTTTTGATGTCTGTGGGACTTAATGGTTTCTCTGACCTGGCTTATTGGTTCTTTTGGTCCAACAGCTTTGAAAGTATTCCTCTCTTTAGAGACCAAATTTTCTTTCAAATTCAGTTTTCCACTTGCCTTCTTCTTCATTTTGGAGTTTCTGAAGGAAACAGATTTTCCTTCGGAAGCTATTTTCTTTTTGGAACTCTTGGAAGTTTCTTTCTTGGTCATATGAAGAGTACATCTTAGATTGTATGGATAATCCTTAACAAGATGAGAAGTACTCTCACACATAACACATTCCATCTTCTTCTTCCTAAGAGCCTTCTTTTGATAACAAGGCTGACTTTGATCACTTTCCCACCCCACTTTCATCTTTGCAGATGCTGAGATAGTCCTTTGAGTGTGAGAACTGTTCTTGGAGTTGGATGGTTCAGGCTTTGTAGCAGTGGTACACAGCTGATTAGTCTTCTTCTTGTTGCTAAGATAATTCAAACATGAACCAGAACTCTTGGTACAAGAGTTTAGGCAGATATCTTCAGTCTCAACCACTTCAAACCCTGTAGAGATAAGGAGTTGTTTCTACTTAGATTCAAAAGTGGCCTTGCTCTTTTGAGCCTTCTTTGCTTTTCTCTTGCTCTTTCTGTTTAAGTTCTTCCTCATAGACTTGGTTATCTCAATCATTTTGCTCTTCTCAGAAGGATAGTGACCCTTCTTAGAATCTCCTTCTTCATTCTTCTTAGAGGCATTCTTCACTATCACTTCTTCATCCTCTTCAGTCTAGGGGTCTATGAGAGGAAGCTCATCTTCATAAGTTCCACACCTAGGTGATCCTATAGACAATATTGTGTTTGGAGGAGCTATCTCACTAGATCCCAATCCCTGCTTATTTTGATAACAAAATTTTGCTTTAAAGGATGAGGATATGATGTTCTTGAAGGTCTCTTCTTCAAGAAGACATTTTTCTAACCTGGCTTTGCTAAACAGAAACTCAGCCTGGCATTCGGTCAACTTGGTTATGAGATCCTTGATCTAAGTCCTATAATTGGTGTGCTCATGTTTAAGAACTGAAATGGTTTTCTCTAAGTCATCTAACTTTAACTTATAATCATTTTCAGCCTTTTTTAAATCCGATTTTAAAATATTCAAGGACTCATGATCAGATCTCATCTCTAAGTTATAGGACCTATATCTGTTAACTTTAGAATACATTCAGGAGTACATAGATGTTCCAATACCTTTGCTTCATCATGGTCAACCATCAATGCTTGGTTTGGAGATGCATCTTCCACCTAAAAGCTCCAGTCAAAGCCACATTCTTCAAAAGAAACTGCAGCTTACTATTTTGGCTCCTCATTTTGGGTGATTTTATCAATGTAGTTTGGCCTGGATTGTGCTTAGCTAACATTTGTTCTTATTGCCTTGCACTCTCTAGCAAAATGGCCTATCAAGTTATAGTTGTGACACTTGACCTTGCTTTTATCCAGCCCAAACTTTCCACTGGCTGTATTGCTGGGAAACTTCCTTTCTATCTTCTTGTAGAACTTCTAGGCTCTGTGAGTAAGAAGAGCCATCTTCTGGACTATCTCCATATACTCTTGATCATCCGGATAGATACAGTCCAGGTCTTCAAGGGTGAATAGAAAGTTGCCAGAACTTTCATGAGAAGACACAAAGGCTTGTGAAGAACTTGTCTCTTGGAATGGGCTTCCTTGAGTATAGTTTTCCCTTGGTGTCTTCGGGAAGATGATGAAAGGACCCTTTTGTGAGTTGTCAGAGTAGCATATAAGATGATGCTGAGGTTCTATGCTATCCCTTTTAACCATATGCAAGACTGAACTCATTTGATTGTTGGAGTTACCAGATGAACCTTGCATGTCCATCTCCATCTAGTATCCATTGAGAATACCATACAACTCAACCAAATTGAGAGTCTTAAGGTTATCAGTCCTCTTGATAACAACATAGTAATATGTCCATTGTCTAGGAAAAGAGGACATGAACTTCCTTACAGTGACCCTTCTTTCAAGAGTCACTCCAACATCCACTAAAGTGTCCACAATCTGAACGTACCTGAAGTACCGTTGAGTCATGGTCTCATCTGTCTTGAAGGTGAAAATATTAAACTAGTACTTTAGGAGATCCTTCTTTTTCTCCTTCGCTTTAGAGGAACCCTCATACATTAGTTTCAGTGCATCCCATAACTATTTAGTTGTTTTGCATTTCTTAAAACCACTATACACAGAGTTTGGAAGAGTAGTCTTAAGGGTTGTCATGGCCTTTTGATCAATGTCTACTCTCTTTCTATCTTCATCTATGTAGTCAGCCATAGCCTTTGGGATCATACCACCTCCAGCAGAATCTGAAGAGGTGCTTGGTATGTAAGTTCTAGAGACAACAGAATCCCATATTCTTGAGTCTTGAGACTTGAGAAAGCCTAGCATTCTTTGACACCAAGTGTCAAAGTCATCAAGAGTGATCAGTGGGGATTTTGTCACGGTTCTAGTTTCCATATCAACTTTATAGATAACTTCCATTTAAGATGTTAAGTATTTTGTGTGTGTGTGTAAGGGAACTTAAGATGGTGAGATCTTACTATCAAGAGCTTGGAATGCTCTCATACCAATTGCAGGACCGTTTAAAGGGTGGTCACATAAAACACAACAACACAAAGAGGAGAGTATGCAATAACACTTAACAGATCAAATGGGGAACTAGAAACTAGTTTAAATGAGAACTAAGAAACACAAGTAATCAAGAGATAGAACAAGAACAATACAACACAAGTATTGGTTTTCAAGGGTGATGTATATTTCTCTCTCTTTCCTTACAAGTGTTTACAAAGCAATGATAATAAGATACAAGAACCACAGATACTTATAATACATCCTATAGTCAGCCATAGAAGGCCAGTTGGATACATGATCTTGACAACAAAAAAATCAATGTAGAGTCAAAAGGCAGATTGCCTTTTGACTAGTGACTATGACATGCCATAGCTCACATCCTAATATATTACAAAGGATAAAAGTACATAAAGTAGAAAGAACCAGACTCAAGACCATAATGTATAGTTACCAAAAGCATGGACCTTTCATGAACTCATGTATAGTTGGTGTTTAATCAGAGTTGCAGTGGAAAGGTGATCCAACTTTATGGTAAAGGTACATCAGATAATAGCACGTACTCAAAAGTCTTTGGAAGAAATCTATCTTCAAGTGTTGGCTTCGGAAGACTTTGTCTTTGAAGCTTCGGAAGACTTCAAGTTTGCCTTCGGAAGATATTGGTCTTGGCTTCAAAAGATTTCACTCTTAGAATATTTGCTAAGGAAGAGTGAGAAACTTCCGAAGCATTCTACTTCAGTACACTTGTGCATGCATGCAGGGGAGACTTGGATGTATTGGGTTGCATCAGCCTTATATGAAACCTTACAATTAGATGATGACATTACCTTTTCACTTAATAATGAAATATTTGTTGGGGTAAAAGATGGGATGGGGTGAGAAAAGAATTTTTCAGAACAATTACTTTTAATTTTCTCTTCACTCTTCAAAGTGGAATAATCCACAACACCAACACAATGAGAGGAAACATCATCATCATAATGTAAATTATTTAAAGAGGAAGTAGAAATATCATTAGAACAAGATGAGACATTGACTGCTACAGATTGATTTGAAACAAAAACAAAACTTAAACTAGATTTATGATCTAAAACAGAATGCTAAGATTCAGGTGTACTAAGGCTAGTGCATCCACACCCGCTAGTCGGTCCATAACCATAATCCTCACGAACGTGCTGAGTGTTCACATCTTCTAAACCTACAGACATATTGTTAGTATTTATTGTGATCAAATCATTAGAAGGATAAGGAACATGCATATGTGAATAACAGTAAGTACTCAGAGGAGGATAAACCTTAGCAGCATCATAGCCCAAACTTGTTTTAATCCTAGCCTCCTTTGAGATTTGTATAAATCATCATGTTTCATCCCAGATATTGTCCATTTATCGAGCTTTGACTGAAGTTTGCTTGTTTCAAATTCACCAAGTGCAAATCTTTCAATCAAAGTGTTAATTTCAACATTTCATTCCAAAACAAATCTTTTAAATGATCATTTTCTTTCAAAGCTTCATTTAATTTAACAAAATATTTAGACTCGTTTATTTTAAATTCTTCATTAATTCATTTTAAATCCTTTTCATTATCAATTAATAGACGATTAGCTTTGTATACCCCAAATAACATAATTTTTCATGATGAGGAACACATGTCCTAAATTACCTCATAAGGAAGTCCCATCACCACCATTTCAGTTGCTAAAGCTATCTCACATTGGCACACCAGAGTACTCAACTTGTTTTCCTCGACAGTGGTTGCAACATCATCTTTTCCATTACTTTGCTTTGTGGTCTAACTTCTTGCCATCTAAAACTTCTCATCCTTACTTTCTACTGCCATTTCATCCTTCAAATCAGCAACTTTGTCCTGCTTAATACACTCCGCAGGAACCACTTTCACATTCAGCTTCATCTGATTTCTCAACAAATTTGGCTACTTGATCATTGATATTCAAGATGGTGCTAGGACATCCAAATGATCTAAGGAAACCAATGAAACGTCTCCTTTTATGCCACAACTCATAAGGAGTCTTATCATGAGTCTTGATAACTAAAGCTTTATTCTTCATGGAGCAAGCAGTGTTAACTGCCTCTACCCCATAGGTGATGGGCAACTTAAAGTCAAATAACATAGTTGTTACGACTTCAATAAGTGTCATGTTTCTCCTCTCAGCAACACCATTATAAGTGTCACGTATGTGCGTACGTATGTATGTATGTATGTATGTATGTATGTATGTATGTAGTATGTATGTATGTATGTATGTATGTATGTATGTATGTATGTATGTATGTATGTATGTATGTATGTATGTATGTATGTATGTATGTATGTATGTGTATGTATGTATGTGTATGTATGTGTGTGTGTGTGTATGTTTGTGTGTGTGTATGTATGTGTGTGTGTGTTTGTATGTACGTACGTACGTAGGTACGTACGTACGTACGTATGTATGTATTTATGTATGTGTATATATATATATATATATATATATATAATGTATGTATGTATGTGTATATATATATATATATATATATATATATATATATATGTCTGTGTGTGTATGTATAAAGGGTTAAATAAAATAATAATATATTATTATGATTATTTCTAGTATTAGTTACAAAGTTATTAACATCCAATATTGTAATTAAATATTATTTTCAAAACCATTATTACTAAAATTTTTATTAGAAACAAGACGTGTCATATAATTGTTAATTCGACAAGATGTATACTATTATATACCACAATTAACACCAATGTGATGGGTAAACTATATTATTTTCTTATGTTGTTATTATTAACTTCGTTATCATTTCCTTAATATAAATATAATCGTTATTACTATTAATAATTTTTTATATCTTACGTCTTATATTTGTTTCAATAGTATTATTAATATTAAAAACACTTTAGTGCTATTTCACATTGTAACTATAGTCATAACGTGTATTATTTTCTAAAGTGAAACTATACATTAATGATATACATGAGCTTGAATACTTAAAAACTATAAATGTACATTACTTTGGTGGAGCATATACATGCACATACTTAAGATACGTCACCATATAAGATAATACATAAAGAGTATGCATACTTATTCTAATCGATGAATACCTATATTTTAGACCTTAAATATACATTTTACAATCATATTTTATATATATATATATATATATATATATATATATATATATATATTTTATATATATATATATTATATATATATATATATAATATATATATATATATATTTATATATATATATATATATATATATATATATATGTAATTATACGTGCATGCATCCACTTATTAAGATAAACCAAATTGTTATTACTTATACAAGATGTGAATCTTCATATATAATAAGAATTAGACATAAAGTATAACCATTCCATATATATACATACATATACAAGATATATATACCTGTAAATTACATATAAGAGTACTTATAAGTATACTAATTCATACATAATAAGAATTAGACTTAAAGTATAACCATTCCATTATATATACATACATATACAAGATATATATACGTGTAAATTTACATATAAGAGTACTTATAAGTATACTAAGACATAGTAGTTGTTAATAATTATACAAGTAACTATCATACTATACAACTCAACCATCAAGTTGGTCGAGCACTGCACTCTGACCAAACAATAGAGCTCAACTGCCTGTGTAAAGAAGCTATCCTAAATTAGACAGCGACAATAGATGTATAATTAGGGTTTTATTAGTGAATGCCTATTCATAATGGTGAGCTCTCAATATTGACATGCGGGTACAAGGTAAAGAAATCAAGCTGAGTCTTCACAACCTTTTTTTATTTTAATATTCATTTGGAGGAAAAGCATGCTTATGTTATTTATACACCTGAAAGCTAAATGAGCATTTGACAAGTCAATTGCATACAAAAATCAAATAAAAACACATTTTAATCGAGGCAAATACATGATAACATTATTAGTTATTTTTCTAAAGATGAATACACCAATATAAATATGTTGTTGGACATCATGAAGTCAAGAAGACAATGGTTGTTTTAGAATAAACACATAGACCTCCTTACGGTCCTTATAACTGGGACGTATGTGGTCGGTTACCACGAATCACTAAAAACATAGATGTAGGACTGTTTAAAAGATGGTCAACACACTTAGTCTTACAGATCAAATAAGAAACCGAGACCTTGGTTATGATGCTATGAACACAAGTAAACAAGTGACAGAAACTTCAGAACAACAACAAAAAGGATGTTTGGTTTTCAAGATTGTAGTATATTGCTTCTCAAGTTCTATTATAAGTGTTACAAAGCATAACAAATAAATTACAAGGAATTGAGATATTTTATACTACATCCTATAGTTGGTCATACTTGGAAGTCCAGCTAGATACATTTGATCTAGACAACAAAATCAATGTAGAGTCTAAAGGTAGATCTACCTTTTGACTAGTGACTATGACATGAAATAGCTCGCATCCTAATATATTACAAAAGGATAAAAATACATAAAGTAGAAAGTTACAAACTCAAGACCTCAATGTACAGCTACAAAAAGCATGGACCATTCACGAAGTTGTATAACTTGGTGAGTTATCAGAGTTGCAGGGGAAAGTTGGTCAACTTTATGAAAAGTACGTCAGAGAAAGCATGTTCTTCAAAGTCTTCGGAAGAAATCTGTCTTCACTTCGTAAGCTTCGGAAGACTTTCTCTTTGAAGCTTCGGAAGACTTCACTTTTGGCTTCTAATGATATTGGTATTGGGTTTGGAAGATTTTACACTTAGAGTATTTATCATGCAAGGTGTAAAACTTCCGAAGCAACTTCTACTTTGCACTAAATGCATGCATGCATGAAATACTTGGACTGTTTTGAGTGCATCAACCTTTCATTAAGCCTTACAAACTCCTCCTAGGCTGATGCTACCAAAACAGAAAAGTGTCTTCAGATACTAATAGTCCTCATCATGATCATGACCATTCCTTTCTTCATCAATTGGTCAGGATCACTTAGACTCTCAAAATACATTCTCAAAATACATTCTCACGTCAAAGATATCATGTGTTGGATTTTGTAACAAGTTTATCAAAGCAAGTTTAACCATTTAAAATTCAAAAAACGCAGCGGATATTAGTGGTTAAAGTATGTTAAACAATCTGAAATTTTTAACCATTTTTACCAAAGACAAAACCCAAGAACAAGGATCATCAATATATGTGAAAAGACATGCTATCAAAACGGAAAGAACAATCATAGCGTGTTCTTGAAACTACCTTTTATGAACAAGATGTTGAAGTATGGATGAGATGAAGATGATGATGCTCTTGAATGTCCAGCCCCCAAGAGAGAAAGCCTCAAGTTTGTATACCCACAAGCACTCCAAACACCTAACTTGTTAGGTAGTAAAACACCAAGACCCAACTCCTTCTTGAGAAACCCAAAATTCAGCCAAGAAGTTCTTCAAGTTCAGCCCAAAAATTCGAAATTTCAGCCAAGGATGAAGAGAGAAATGTTCTTTGCAAGTGTGTGAGAGAGAGTATACTAAAGGAGGAGTGCAAGAATGGTTAATGTCTTGTAAAAGCCAAGACACAAAATAGATTTCCAAGGCCCCATATGGGTGGCCAAAATCTTAGTTTGAAATGGGTTCCCCCCATTTCAATTTTTATAAAAAATATTACACTGTTAACCCTTAAGTTTATAAAACTAAAAACCCATTTTAATTTTATAACATTAACACACTTTTATTTGTTATTATTTAACTCACTTAAATAATGAAACAAATAATTTCTCATGAACAAATTATCCACATAATGTTGTTCTTTTACAAAAGCAAAGTTTTAGAAAACCCATTTTCTAAATTGGTGTCAATATTTATTTGTATGATCTCATCAACAAATAAATATTTATTGATGTTTGTTTCGCTTATTATTGGGTATGACCCGACTTGGATCATAACGTGCTAACCATATCAATCTTGTATGTGTTTTGGGCATACAAGATCCAACAATCTCCCACTTGCACAAGACTCATAGAAGATTGATGCAAGTAATAAATACCGCCTAACAATGGTTTACTACCCTTAATACGTATGACTAAGTGCCATTCAATAACATCATCCCCTTCAAGTATCTTACTCGAAATGTTTTAGGTGAATCAATCATCTATCCTATTGTCATAGATGTCATGTTAAATCCCAGAGACACAGAGTGATCATTCTTCATTGATTTACCTTTATTAGGCCTTAGACATCTCACTCTTAACGAATAAGAGGGACAAATCCCATCTTGACTACATACGTCTCTCACAATTACCTTATATCATACCTAAACTCAAACATATGTATTGCCATGTTTCAGAACAGTGAAGAACTAAGTCAAAGTATAACATTTGGTAAATATCAAGACCCAATAAGTATCTCAGGTCAGAGGATACCAAATGATATTCGCCTTTACTTAAAATTACTTATGATCAATCAGGAAGATTCTATATAGTAATATTTAAGATACATGTCAGTTCAATATTTGTATCCCATAAATATCTATGAACTTTGGCAGCAACTCTTTGCTCTATATTCATCCATATGAATATCTACCAATCAAAGTTCATAATAGTCTTACCTTCATACTTGTTCCCACAAATATGAATGACTACGGATGTTTTGAGTAAACGATTTACTCATGGAATTTAAACACACAAAATAGGAATATTAGTTGAACCATTATAACCAAATAATCCATTCAAGTAATAAAGGGTTACAATATCTAAATACAAAATTAAAGATCAAATCAAGTCACAAGAATAACAAAGTCCCATGGCACAAGTATGACTTTCATGCTATTCATTTTCAAGAAGCTTCGTGAGTGGATCAGTAATGTTTTGATCCATGTGAACTTTGCAAATACATATCTTTCCCTTTTGAACTTCATCCCTTGTGTTGTTGAATCTCCATTCAATATGCCTAGTCTTTTGATGTGCATGGGGTTCCTTGATTTGAGCAATCTCACCCTCGTTATCACAAAGAATTTCTAAGGGGTCCTGAGTGGAAGGGACAACCCCTAGATCGACAATGAATTTCTTTAACCATGCAGCTTCCTGATCTGCTAATGAAGCAGCAATGTATTCTGACTCTGTAGTTGATAATGCCACCACATCTTGCTTATAGCTCTTCCAAGAGATTGCTCCTCCATTCAAGATGAAAATGTACCCCGATTGTGATCGTGAATAATCTCGATCAGTTTGGAAACTCGTATCCGTATAACCCTTTACTACGAGTTCCTCCTCACTAGATCCATAGATTAGGAACATATCTTTGGTCCTCCTTAGATACTTAAGTATGTTCTTGACAGCCATCCAATAACTGTTTCCAGGATTTTCTTGGTATCGGCTTGTCATGCTCAAAGCGCATGACACGCCTGGCCTAGTGCATATCATTGCATACATGATGGATCCTATAGCAGAAGCATACATGATTCCCTTCATTTTGTCTTGCTTATCCTTTGTGCTTGGACATTGAGTCTTACTCAATATCAATCCTCTTTGAATAGGTATGCTACCTTTCTTAGAGTTTTCCATCTTCAACCTTTTCAAGATCTTGTCAATGAATGCACTTTGATTTAAACCTATGAACCGCCTTGATCTATCCCAATAGATCTTTATTCCCAAAATATAGGCGGCATCACCAAGACCCTTAATGGAGAAACAGCTTCCAAGCTAGGCTTTTACACCCTCCAAGGTTGGAATGTCATTTCCAAATAGTAAAATGTCATCGACATACAATACTCGGAGAGTGATGTGTTAAGTGCTCTAAGAAAGATTAACATGTTGTCTATATTTGTCTTTTGACAGTTTGTAATAGTATAGGGACTATTTGTGTAATTTGATAGTTCCTTTACTTTTTTGTTTTCAGTATAAATAGTTTAGATTTGCAGGTAGATAAAAACAAATACACAAGATATTCGAATCTGCTTTTCATACTTGTGTTTGTCTTAGCTTGATATTAATGAAAACTTGAAGTTTATTGATATCTTGTTTTGATTTGATTACTTTGTGTGAATTTCATTGAATTGTGTTTACAAATCATCATAGATTTATTCATTTGATCCTATCAAATGGTATCAGAGCTGTTGGTAAGCTGTTAGTGATTGATTTTTTTTAACTTCATCGAACTTGAAAACCTAAAAATCTCACTGAATCTGTGATTGAGATACAATTCAATTGAAAATTTGTGAATTTCAGTGGTGTTTCATCATCAGAAACATGATTTGAATCACAATTAGCAGATCTATTCATCAAATTCAAGTCAATTTGTTGAATTTGTTGTTCGAAAAAGGTTTGAAGTTTCGAACTGAAAGTCTCAAAATTGAGTGATTTTTTGTTGAAATTGAAGAAATTAATATTAAGAAGAATGTTTATCGGCATAAAAATCGTTTAATTGAAAAGTTTCAATCGAATTCATCAACATTTGAAGAATTCAGAAGATTTGAGTTTGTTACATTCATTTGAAGATGATGAATGTGTCGCATGAGCTGAGATTGACTGAATTTGTCTAAGTGTTAGACGCATTAGCACTGTGTAGACGTTCTTAGTCAGTCGTTTGAGTAATGTTGAAGAGAAGAATCTCAGATGTATCACCTTTGTTGAGTTGATTATTGTTCGACGCTTGACAACTATTCAGGCGTTTGACAACTGTTTAGACGTTTGACTACTATTTAGACGCTTGACAACTGTTTAGGCGTTTGACAACTATTCAGGCGTTTGACAACTGTTTAAGCGCTTTAAACCTTCCAGACACATTAATACTTAGACATTTTTGAAAATTTTCTAAGGCATTCACTTAGACGTTTCTCAACTCAGACGCATCAACTGTTGAGGCGTTTGAATACTATTCAGACGTTTTAACCTTGACACTTAGATTTTTTTTTAAAGAAAATTCTTTGAAAACTTTTTCAATTTTTTTTTAAAAAAAATTCAAAATATAAGAAAAAAACAAAAATATAAGAATGGTAAAATCAGAAGATTCTGAAAACAAAGTTCCAAAACTTGTCTGGAGAGACAATAAATCAAATGATGAACAGATTTGTTCAACTTATAACTGAGATGTCAACAGCTGGTATCAAACCTGATCTTGAAGATTTAAATCTCAGACTACTCAATGCTTTACCATCATCATGGAAATAAACTGTAACTCTACTAAAGCATAATGAGAAGTTTCCAATGGATCTAGATCTTCTTATTGCAAAAATAGAATCAGTGGAGATTGATGAAAGCTCAAGGAACAATGATAGAGCAGCATCAATGTCTCAATATCAGTTTGTTGCTTCTCCTGCAACCACCATAGAAAATGCATTCATGGAAAATAGTGAGAAAAGTTCTGAAGAAGAAGGAGATCTGTTTGTTGGAGCAGGATTTTTCACTGACTCATCATTTACTGCTTTTATGGCCAGCTTTCAAGCATATCAAGGTAGCCATTTAACTCAACTAGATTTTGTTTTGCAGGATTTATTTGAAATGGATCCTGAAGATGTTGAAGAGATGGACTTGAACTGGCAGATGGTGATGATTGCCTACAGGACTCAAAAACATTCTTATGTCAACAAGAAATACAAGCCTAGTACAAACATGACTGTTGGATTTGACAAGTCAAAAGCTAGATGTTTTAACTGTAACAGTTATGGACATTTCTCAAGAGAATGAAAAGCTCCAAGGAATAATGGAGGAAGTGCTCAATCAAGCTCAAATAATCAAAGGTTTCAACAAGCTCAGAAGACTTTTCAAAAGCCTTATCAAAGTCTTCCTATGCCAGAGCTTAAAGATGAAACCAAATCATCTGATGAAACAAAGAAAGCACTAGTAGTCAGCATAAAAGATGGATATGATTGGAGTGCATATGCAGATGAATTTACAAATGAATTAACATCAAGTTTATCTCTTATTGCAGAAATTCAAGAAGAAGATTGGTCAGAAAACAATGACCCAAAAGTGGAAAGTGATGAAGAGGAAGATAATTATGATTGGAGTGACAAGTCTGATCCTAAAGAGGATACAGAGGAAGTAGCTCTAATGGTTAAGTCTGATCAACCAAAGGTTAACTATTCTAATTCAACATCTGAAACCACACTTCCAAAATTTCCTAAAATACCATGAGAAGTAAGAGAAAAGCTTTGCACCAAATCATGCTATGAACATGTTGAGCACTACAGAAACTATTCATTCAAAATCTGTGAAAATCTAAAACAAGAGGAATCTATGCATAACCAACTTAAATCTGATCATAAAACTGCAGATCAAAAGATTATCTCTCTTCAAACTTCATGGAACAAAACAATCAAAGAATTAGAAATTGTAACAAAACAACTAGAAGAGATGACCAAGAATCTTGAACAAGAGAAAAAAGCACATGCTGCTACTCAAGTTGATCTGGCAAAAGTAAAGAGTTCAAAAATGATAGTAGAAAAACTAATCAGTGAAAGGAAAGATAAATAAAAAGCAGGGTTAGGTTTCACTCATGAACCTATGCCTGAATCTATCACAAACACACTACCAGAGAATTTCAATACTCATGATCATTCACCTGAAAATAAAGCAAAGCTTAAAGCCTTCCAGATCAAAAACAAGAATGCAGAAGAAGAAAAAGAAAATGTTCAAGTGTTTGTTGAAAAAGATCAAGAAAAAATCAAAAATGGTAATCCAATCAAGATAAAATCATATGAACCAAAACAACCAAAACTAAATATCTCTTTTGATCAAATTCATAATGTAATAGAAGAAGTCAGAGTTCAAAACAAGGATAAACAACAGATAAGAACATCAGAAGATTCAAACACCATCAATATGAAACAATTTCAATCAGAAAAGGAATTTTCTTCTGATGATGTTCAATCTGAAAATAAACCAAGTTCTTCTAAATCAAAGAACCAAAGATGAAGAAAGAAATCTGCAAAAGCAACATCTGAACAAAACAAAAGTTCAGAAAATTTGATTAAAGGAACAAATCAAACATCAAAACTAAAACCAATTAAATTTGTCTCAGCGGGTATGTTAAATATGAATTCTCTTCCAAATAATAAAGCAAATATTATGAACAAATCATACTCTGATTTGAAATCTAGTTCAGATTCAAAGACATCCGCTGTAGCAAAAAGATTTGTTTCTAATACATTCAAGAAGGAAGTTCATGTTAAACAAATGAACAATAATCTGACACAAATCAAACTGTGAAAAATGAAAGACAACAGTTTAACTATATGACACCAAAGTCAAACATTATGTCATTGTCAAAAGTTAACAAAAAGTTGTTTTTAACTTCACAAAAGTACTGTGAAAATTGTGATATGAAAAATCACAATACTGCTGAGTGCTACTTTAACAAGTACTGTCACATATGTGACATGAGAAATCATTCGATAGCATATTGTTATTATAACAAATATTGTACTTATTGTGATGAAAAAACTCACAACATTGCAAATTGTTACTTTAGAAATAGATCTCTCACTAGAAACTTTGCAAAATCAAACATGAGCAAAGGATTTGCTAATCTACAGTATTTGAGAAATCCAACTAATGGATTTCAAAGAGACATTAATCAACCTAATGTAGATTTGAGATCTTTTCCTAAGAAAAGTTATGTGAGCTCAAAACATAACATGCAAGAACACTTTATACCAAGACCTGTAAGGATGAATAATAAAATGTTAGTCATCAACACATTTCAAAAGATGATCAATCAAATGGTATGAATGTTCACAAAAATAAATCAAACAAGTTTCAAAATAAAATTGGTAAATTCATCAAAAATAAACCTGATTTGAATAATCTCCATTATAAACAATTTACAATTGTTGATAAATTTGGAAAGCCCAAGACCATTTTGGCTTGGGTAGATATTTCAACTTAACTTTCTTGTAGTGCAGGTACGCCCAAAAAGACCAATCAATACATGGTATGTGGATAGTGGGTGTAGTCAGCACATGACAGGCAATACTGCCTTGTTACAAGTCAAAAGATGGAACTCACGTCGCCTTTGGTGGTGATGCTGGAGGAAAAATAACCGGAGAAGGAACAATATCCAATGGGATAATAAGCTTTGATAAAGTCAATTTTTATTCACAGTTGAACTTTAATCTTTTAAGCGTATCTCAAATATGTGACAAATCCTATTATGTTCTGTTTGATGATTCATATTGTTATGTCTTGAAGCCAGGGTTCAAGATAAGCAAAGATTGGGTGATTGTTACAGCTAAGAGAGACAGAGATGTATACAAATTGGATATGTCTCAAGTTGATCCTTCATTTGAAACAACATGCCTAATTGCAAAGGCATCAAATGATGAAAGCCAGCTTTGGCATAGACGTCTCGGCCATTCAACCTTCAAGAACATGAACAAGCTTGTAGCAGGAAATCATGTCATTGGACTTCCATCTAAGAAGTTTGCAACAAATGATCACTGCTCAGCATGTATGAAGGGAAAGCAACACAGAGCGTCTTATAAGTCCAAGCCTATAAACTCAACATCCAAACCTCTACAGATGTTACATATGGACCTTTTTGGACCAAAAAACATCAAGAGTATTGGACAAAAATCATATTGTTTAGTTATCATTGATGACTTCACAAGATTTTCATGGGTTTTCTTTCTTTATGCCAAATCTGAAACAGCTGAATTACTAAAAGAATTTATCATTAAAGTTGAAAATCAATTAGACAACAAAGTGAAAATAATAAAATGTGATAATGGAACGGAATTCAAAAATGCTAACATTGAAATGTTTTGTGCACAGAAAGGGATAGCTCATCAGTTCAGTGCTCCCAAAACTCCTCAACAAAATGGAGTTGCTGAAAGGAAGAATAGAACTCTGATTGAAGTTGCTCGTTCTATGTTAGCTGATGCAAAAATCCCTATCACTTTTTGGGATGAAGCAATATCAACTGCGTGTTTTGTTCAGAATCGAATTTTAATTGTCAAAGATAAACTGAAAACTCCATATGAGTTAATGTTTGGCAGAAAACCGAACATAAACTTTTTAAAATCATTTGGTTGTCTTGTTATGATTCTTAATTCAAGTGATCAATTAGGAAAATTTTAAGCAAAATCTGATAATGGATTTTTCGTTGGATATTCATCGGTTTCAAAAGCCTATCGAGTCTACAACTCTAGGACAAATGTAATCCTTGAAACATTCAACGTTAAATTTCTAGAAAGTTCTTTTCCATCGGTTTCAAATGGTCCTGCATGGTTATTTGACTTAGATTCATTATCAAACTCTTTTCAATCTAATTTGTTTGATCAACAAATTGTCTTAATTCTACAGATAAGAAGAACTCAAGAGGAGATCTTGGATCTTTCAGTGAAGATTCAGATTCTGATGACCCAGATGATTCAAGCTCAGACTACCCATTTTTGTCATTTGTCAAGGATTCAACAATACAAAACATGAAACTACAGTTTCAGATCATTCAAAGTCAATTAATGAGGAAGAATCACAAAATATTCCTAATGATGGTAGTGAGTTTGTGATACCTGAGTCTGGAACATCATCCATTTCAGGTGATGTAGTTGATACAGGTAACTTTGATTACTTTGTCAATTCACCTACTCAAGTTCCAAACTTCAATCCACATTCTTCTACTTTGATACATGAGTTTTCCAACTTGAATCAAACAAATCTGGATGTTAATCTTCAATGTGATGAGATTACTACATCTCGTATTCACAAGAATCATCCAATTTCTCAGATTATTGGTTCATTGAATGAGAGAACAACAAGGAGTAAATCAGAACAAGCAAACGTATGCTTATACTCTTGTTTTCTTTCTCAAATTGTTCCTAAAAATGTTACTGAAGCATTAAAGGGCAATGGTTGGATAGAAGCCATGCAGGAAGAATTACTTCAATTCCGCAAACAAGAAGTGTAGAATTTGGTGGATCTACCTGAAGGAGAAAATGTAATTGGCACGAAATGGTTATTTAGAAATAAGACTGATGATCATGGTGTTGTAATAAGGAACAAAGCAAGACTTGTTGCACAAGGATACACACAGGAAGAAGGTATAGATTATGATGAAATGTTTGCACCAGTTGCAAGACTTGAATCAATTCGAGTTTTCTGGCTTATGCTTCATTCATGAAATTCAAGGTGTATCAAATGGATGTAAAGGGTGCATTTCTATATGGTCCAATCACTGATGATGTGTTTGTGAAGCAACCTCCAGGCTTTGAGGATGCACAATTTCCACATCGAGTATATAAACTGAGTAAAGCTTTATATGGACTTCATCAAGCCCCTAGAATTTGGTATGAGACGTTATCACAACACTTAATCCAACATGGATACACACAAGGAAAATTGATCCAACTTTATTCATAAAGAAGGATAATAATGATCTTTTACGTGTACAAGTGTATGTTGATGACATCATATTTGGTTCTACTGTCCAAAATTGTGCAATGAATTTGAAGAAATCATGAAATCTCGATTCCAAATGAGTTCTATGGGAGAGATTAACTTCTTTCTTGGACTTCAAGTCAAGCAAAATACAGATGGAATCTTCATCAATCAAGAAAAGTTTGTTGACAAGCTCTTAAAGAAATTTAAGTTGCAAGACTGTCAGTCCATACGAACTCCAACAGATGTTAACACCAAGATTGAACCTGATCCAAAAGGAAAATCTATTGACCAAACGTTATACAGATCAATGATTGGATCTTTGATGTATCTTACTGCATCTAGACCAGACATTATGTATGCTATTTGTGTATGTGCCAGGTATCAATCAGACCCGAAAGAATCTCACTTAATTGCTGTCAAAAGGATATTCAGGTATCTCAAAGGTAAACCAGCCTTAGGGCTTTGGTATCCTTACGAGGGTAACTTTGAACTATATGGATATACAGATAGTGATTATGGTGGATGCTGTCAAGATAGAAAATCTACTTCGGGTGGGTGTCAATTTCATGGTCCCAGATTAGTCTCGTGGAAATGTAAGAAACAAACAAATGTCTCTGTTTCAACTGCAGAAGCTGAGTACATTGCTGCATCAGCAGGATGTTCTCAAGTCCTTTGGTTGCAAAATCAATTACTGGATTATGGGTTCAACTTTCTTAAAACACCAATTTACATTGATAACACATCTGCTATGTTCATAACAACTAATCCTGTTCAACACTCAAAAACAAAACATATCGAAATTCGATATCATTTTCTTAGAGATAACTCTGAAAAGGGATTAATCATATTGATTCAAATTGCAACAGAAAAACAATTGGCAGATCTATTTACTAAAGCCTTCCTACCAGGACGGTTTGAGTATTTAGTAGAATCAATTGGTCTTATAAATCATTTTGATCTCCCTAAATCAAAAGATCATAATAAGTGATACTCTCATTGTTAATTGCCTATTTATATTTTTGTGTATGTGTGATTTTATGTTTTTCATAGAAAAATCAAATACAAAAATATATATCAAAAATACAAAAATAGAGTTTTTTAGAAAGGATAATGTTTTGCAACATGTGAGAAATGATAGTACATTAGTGAGATCAGTTGCATACTTCACTCATTAATAAATTCTAGACATGATCAGATATGATGTGTAGACAATATCTGACTATTATGCTGAAAAAGTAAATTCTTGTGATCAAACAAAACATACATGCGTGTGTGTATTCATCTGAGTACTTTTGAGTTGTTTTAGCTTATCAGAATGAATGTTTGTTAAGATACATCTCTTACACCTATTGAAACTATGTGAAATCATGAGATCTATTACAAAGCATCATTTCACTTCTCTGTTATGAGTCATCATAGACCTGAAGTACTGAGATATCCTCTGTTGTAAGTCATTAAAGACCTGGATTCTCTTTTTGATGCAAGAAGATGCCAATGTGCACAACCTATTCAAATGAATAGTCAGAGATGATCAAATGGTTATCCATGATCATCCTCTATTAACTAAGTAACATGACTCTGGTGATATCTATGTTTCAGGTAATAAGTTAAGCATGTGTTCTTTCTTACATTTCATGACGATAGTTGAGCTCTCTTAGTCTCTGTATGCTTTACATCATGTCATATCTAAATCAACACTAATCAATCCAAGAATTGAAAAGTAAGTGAGTTGATAATTGTGTCAAAAACACTCATTGTCTGTCCTTAGATCTTGTGTCTCCTTTGCTGTGATATCACTGACCTGGAACACACTTGATCAGGATTTATTCATTGTCTATGACTCTCCAAATTTTTTTACTTTAATGTGCTGATCTTCATTAATATGATCTCTTTGCAGACATTTATTCTCTGCTTATATTAGAGTTTGATTCTATTTTCATTTTTCTTTTATGCATGTCTTTGTGTGTGAAGGCAATGTCTCAATGTGTTGTGTGATCTTATTCTCTTTCATAAGAAACTTATAAGTTTTTCAAACTTAAAAGTTTAGGGGGAGTAATAACTAAAAGAGTTGTTCTCAGAAAATATTCAATAATCATAATCAAAATTTGAAATGTTGAATTGAAAGGATGATGCTTTATGTTCAAAGTATTTGTGTACACTGAAAATAGAATGTGTTTGAAAGTTACAATATGAATCTACATAATCCTTGCAAATAAATGCTTTTTAAGTTGAAAATCACATGATTTTTGATTTTATGTTAAGACTAAAATGAAGGGACAAAAGAAATTTAAAAACAAATAGAAAATAAAATTTTATAAATTGAAAGTGCAATATGCAAAAAGTTCAAAATTTGGGGATCTAAATGGTAAAAAGTGTGCAAGTGAAGAAATTTTCATGCACCTAACCAGTGCACATGCGCCTCAATAGGAGCATGATGAAATTTTCAGGATTATACAAGTGTTGGACGTTTTCCATGCGTCTAAACAGTTGTAATACATCTATGAAAATTACAAGTGTTGGACGTTTGATTCATTCCCATGCGTCTAAACAGTTGTAATACATCTGAAAATTACAAGTGTTGGGCGTTTGTGATAATAGTGTTTCTGTGTTAGACGTTTGTCATGTCTCATACGTCTAAATAGTTTCAAAATTTCAAGTGTTAGACGTTTCACAAAGTCCATGCGACTGAACAGTGCAAAAGCGCCTAAACAGTGCTTATGCGTCTGAACAATTCTCATGCGTCTGACTTAAAACGCATAACAGTGCTCATGCGTCTAACAAAATAAGTGAATTCTAGGTTTTCATACGCCCAAACAGGGACCATACGTCCGAACAGGGCTCATACGCCTAAAATTTCACTTATATAAATTGAACACTTATGCATATTTCTCATTTACATTTCAAAATCTCAGAACAAAACTCTCGAACTGCAACTATCGAGCATAAACACATCCGTATTTCATCTGAAATCGAATCAAATCATTTGAGTATACATTGTCTTTGAATATATAAACGTAAGTTTGTGAATCAAATATATAAATTTTGGGTTCAATCAGATCATTTGGATCTATTGGATCCAATATAAACTCATTTGATCAGATTAAACTTGAGTTATAAATTAGATGATGAAAACAGAGAAGCTACTGGATATGAAGATATTATCAAATTTTTACTCAGAACAAAATATGTGTATGCTATGTGTGCAAGGCCCATGATAAATGGAAGAATGATTAAAAAAATTCTGGAGAACTGCTCAAATTGAAAGAGATGATCAATGAAACAAAGTTTTAAGAGCCTTCATCACATCAGAAAGAATGCTTGAAGTTTCTGAAGAAGCAATTAGACAAGCTCTAAGACTAGGTGATAATGATCCTGAAGATTTATCAGAATATACATTTAGTGAATGTAGAGAAGTTTTATATAGATGGGTCATCTAGATCATTTCCCTAAGAAGCAATTTTTCAGAGCTCAGGTATTTAAGCATTGGAAGCTTTATGCTATATCTTTCAACATTGCATGTCAAAAGAAGTGCGGGTTGGGATTCATTCCCTGTAGACATTGCATCTCTAATTATAGCCTTATCCACAAATAGAAGATTTAATATGGCTAAGTGGGTAATGAATGGATTCATTTTTAATCTTGAAAGAGGAGTAAGGCATAAGTACTTAATGTACCCAAGATTTCTTCAACTTCTTATTAATGATGCAAATCCAGATCTGTATGCTGAAGAAGTTATTGGTGAAAAGATTCAGTTAGAGCAGATGTCAGAGATTGTTTACAAAAGACTGACAATGATCACTGGTGCTCAAAACATTCCATTTTTTGATTATATCAGGAATGTATCAATGGATGAAGTTGATATTACTCAGCCACACTTCCATCTAACTGAAGAAGAACAATAGATCCAAATGATCTGATTGAAGATGTAGAAGTTGATGAAGAAAGTGATGATGATGTGTCTGAAATTTCATCAAGTGAAGAAAGTGATGATGATGATGATGGAAATGATGATGCCACTGAAGCAAATCAAGAAGGAAATGAAGAAAAAAATGCAGAAGATACTGTAAATGAGACACAACCTATGACTGAAGAAAATGTTGAGGAAGCTATACAAGAAAGGAATTCTCAAAATCAAAAATTTGATTCTGACTTTATAAATGATATTCTATTCAATCCAGTATTTGAAATTGATACAAATGAAGGAGCAAAAGAAATCCCTGTTAGTATGTCACACAATGTGTCTATACAAATAGAGGAAATAGTTGACATTGATGAGATTGAAAAATTAAAAGAAGAAAATTTAAGCAAAGAAAAGAGATTGAAGAGTTGAAAGTGGAAAATGAAAGATGAAAGAGATAATCAGATCTTGTGAAAAAGAAATTCAAAAGCTCAAAGATGAAAATTTAAAGTTGTTTGAAGAAAATGCATTAAAAGATGAAAAGATTGTTAGTTTTGCCAAAGATAAAGAAGATGTGATAAAGAACTTTGAAGTAATGGTTAAAGATTATGATAGTCTTGAGGAGAAATTCAAGAAATTATCTGAAGAAAATGAAAATCTCAAAGCTGAATTGCTAAAGGAAAGAGAAGCTCATAAATCTATATCACCAGTACATGTGATCAGTACTGAGATGCAGGTTGAAGAAAATCTTGAGCAAAGAAAAGGCA
Source organism: Flaveria trinervia (assembly GCA_025506515.1). Lineage (NCBI taxonomy): Eukaryota > Viridiplantae > Streptophyta > Magnoliopsida > Asterales > Asteraceae > Flaveria > Flaveria trinervia. The sequence goes on along the minus strand of CM046450.1, from coordinate 72,551,314 downwards.
AAAGGAAAGTGAATGAATTAGAAGATATTGGTCAAACTGAATCCTCTTCTAAGCTTCAAAGAACTGAAGAATCCATTGAAGAGCAAAATATTCAAGAACAGATTGATGCTTTAGAAAAATATTGAAGAAATATACAATGATGATTGGTATGATGAAGTTCTAGATAATGAAGATATTGATGAAGCTGAATTTGTGTCACATCTCTCTTCAAAAGAACATATTCAAGTACAAGATGAAGTACCACAAGATTTGAAGAAAAATATAATTATCTTGTGAACATGAAATACAATGAAGTATATTGGATGGACTGACTGTTCTCATATTAATGATGAATACGAGAAATGTATCTATGCAAAGTCAGTTGCTTCAATAGATCCAAATGAGATAGTTGTAGAGCATGGTGAATGGATAAGATCAAAAGAAGTAATAAATGTAGAAGAACTGTCTAGTTTTGAGTTGCACCATCCTGATCCAGATGATATGAGTATTCCCGCTCTTAGTTCATGGTTGCAAGCTAGAAATTACCCTTGGAGGAAGCTGAAGAGATTACAATCTATATCTTTGAGAAATCTTGTCAGAAGCTTTCAAGAAACTGAGAAACAAATGAAGAAAATGATAGTGCTTGATACAGATAACCCTCAGTATCTTGAAATAACAAAAAGAACAAGAATGTTAAAGCCTCAGGAGATAAAACAAATGTCAAGATTTGATGATGCTCATGCTCATAGAAAAGAATTGATAGAAATGTTTGATGATCCAGAAAGACAAACTTATAAAGCATCAACTGAACAAAGGCATATTCTTGATAGTTCAAGAACAACCGGAGACTTGGTAAGAAACATATTGCAAAAAGGACAATCAGTTGCTGAACTGTTGAATGCTATGATTGCTCCAGATTTTACCAACCAAGTAAAGATCATTGCATGGAAGTATGATGAAGTGTTTGATGCATTTTTGATAAAGAGAGTAAATGTTGTATGTGATGTTTATCATTTTTACTCCAGTATCATAAAACTTCCTGTGGAAGATTTAAAAGAGCTGAATAGATCAAGTATGCATTCAAAACGTGGGAAGATGTTTGTAGAATTATTAAGAAGAGGATTGGATAGATCAAGTAATTTTCTTAACACAAGATGTGATCAAGAGGACAAAGAGTACTTTGCTACTATGAAGAAAAACAATAAGCTTAAGGGAGTCCATTCAGAAGAAGAACATTCTTTGATAGAATTTTGTGATAAATATTTTGAAAAAGTTACAACTCCTGGACTGAAAGTGATTGATGGTAATCAAAACTCAAAGCCAATTCTCAGATGGTTTTATAACACTGAGACATTTGAGCTGAAGTTAGTCCGAAATCTAGAAAGATGGGATGAGGACATGATTACTTTATTTGGAGTTTTTGAACTAAAACTGTTACATCCAAGTTATATTTCATTTTTGTCAGTACAAAAATTTGAGAAAGTATCTCCTGAAGTGGCTGAGCAAGATAAGAAATATTTCATTTCTGTTATTAATGTGATGAATGTTGCCATGGAAAGAATATCTTTGAGAAAAGCTCTGCGTATGCCAACATTGTCAAGAAAGATATTAAAGATATTGAATTCATGAGAATATCAAGGAAAGGGGTATTAGAAGTGTACTCAAAGGAAAGTAACAAGCCTATTGAGTTATATGCTAATATTGATATTTCATGTCTTTCAAAAGACACATTGGGGAGAATGGACAAGATGGAGATTGAAACAAATGAAGCTAAGCCGAACAAGGCATTCTTGCAAGTAAATTCAAGTCTGCAATATCAAAACCTTTGAAAGAATTAGATATGTACAAAGAAAAGCCAATGTTCAAAGTCAAAGAAGAACTAGCAGATTACTTTGAATGATGAAGTCAAGGTTGAAGATAGAATTGAAGATAAAGTTAGCAGTCAAAGCTTGAAGAGTTTGAAGACTGAAGACCATGTCAATCTTAGGGGGAGTATTGTTAAGTTCTCTAAGAAAGATTAACATGTTGTCTTTATTTGTCTTTTGACAGTTTGTAATAGTATAGGGAGTATTTGTGTAATTTGTTAGTTCCTTTACTTTTTGTTTTCAGTATAAATAGCTTAGATTACAGGGTGATAAAAACGAATACACAAGATATTCGAATCTGCTTTTCATACTTGTAATTGTCTTAGCTTGATATTAATGAAAACTTGAAGTTTATTGATATCTTGTTTTGATTTAATTACTTTGTGTGAATTTCATTGAATTGTGTTTACAAATCATCACAGAATTATTCATTTGATCCTATCATGATGATGCTCCCACTAGCTTTCTTATATACACATGCTTCATCAGCATTTTTGATGAACCTGAATTTGATTATCTCATCATCAAAATGGTGATTCCAACTTCTTGATGCTTGCTTCAATCCATAGATTGATTTCTTTAACTAGCATACTTTGTTAGGATGTTTGGATTGACAAAACCTTCAGGCTGAACCATATAGACATCTTCCTCAAGATATCCATTTTGAAAAGCGGTTTTGACATCCATTTGCCAAATCTTATAATCATAATGAGCAGCTATAGCAAATAATATCCTAATATACTTAAGCATTGCAACTGGTGAGAAGGTCTCATCATAATCAACTCCTTGAGTTTGAGTGAAACCTTTTGCTACAAGTCTAGCTTTATAAGTATCCAAGTTTCCATGCATATCGGTTTTCTTCTTGAAAACCCACTTACTTCCAACTATCTTGGAGTTAAGAGGTGGTTCAACCAAGTCCCACACTTGGTTGTCATACATGGGTTGCATCTCAATGTTCATGGCTTCAAGCCATTTGTCACAATCCAAATTGGACATTGCATCACAATAAGTGGTTGGTTTATCAGAATCTACCCCATAGCATCCATCTATGAAATATCCATATCTTTCAGGTGGATTACTAATTCTACTAGATCTGCGAACATTTTATGTGTATGATCAACCACTTGATCATCCTAAATATCCTCATGTTAAGTGCTAGTGTCAACCAAACGTGTATCGGTTTGTGGTTCTTGATCTTCCTCAAGCTCCATAGTTCTACTGCTAGTTCCTTCCTTCCATAAGGAACTTAGCTTCTAAGAACTTAGCTTTCTTGGCAACAAATTCCTTTTGTTCCAATGGATCATAGAAATAATATCCCATAGAATCTCTAGGATATCCAAGAAGATACACTTAGTGGAATGGCTTTCTAACTTGTTTGAGGTGGGAGTCTTAACATAAGCCTCATAACCCCATACCTTTAAATATGATTGTGTTGGAACCCTTCCATGCCATATTTCAAAAGGTGTCGTCTCCACTTTCTTGGTGGGGCCATATTCAAGATACGGGCCACAGAGAGCAAAGCGAATGTTAGGACCTGGTATTTGACCGAAATACCTAGAGATTAACGTGTAAACCAGATCAAATAGTGCGGAATCCTATTTGATTGGCGATCCAATTAGTGAGAACACACGAAAAATCAATCAAGGATTGAAACTAACGTTAGAAATCGATAGGGAATCGATCTAATGTGTTCTATGAACTTGGAGAACGACTTGGAAGGTTTCTAGACGGCTAGGGTTCGTCTGGAATCGTAATTGATCGAGAGTTTTTATTTTTCACGAATTGAGTTGTATTTATAGGTTGGTATTATTCAATCGTGCGATTGAACCATTAGTCTGGTTCAGTCGTGCGATTGAACCATGCGGTTGATTCATTCGTACGACTGAGTGTTCAGTCGTGCGACTGAGCCAATCTTATGTTACAGTCGTACGACTGATCCAGTCTCCTGGTTCAGTCGTGCGATTGAGTCAATCGTGTGAAGTCTTCATGCTTATGGTTCATTCGCATGAGCCATTCGCATGAGAACTTCATTAAGTTAAGTTTGAATGTTTTAGTTAATTAATATAACATAATGTGCAACCATTCAAATAATCATAAACCCATCAATTCAGTCACGACTCATTAATGAACTATTAAACATTATAACTAAAAGACTATCAATATCATTTCATTAATCATACCAAACAAGAACTATTACATCACATATCATGATCTAGGGACATACATGTATCAACAAACTCCCCCTTGGACCTAGATCTCTCTAATGTCTTGTTTTCTTCATTACCTCCTCATATTTCTTGTACTTGTCCTCTTGTGTGACTCCCACGTGAATATCAAACGTGAAGCAAAGTCGTATAACGTTTTGGAACTAGAGGGCTTGTACAATGTCTTGTGTGTCATAGAATAGTGGCCACTTGTATAATGTATAGACATCATTAGCAGACAAGTTGGTTAGCCACATTGGGTCGAATACCCTGATGGTATCCATTTGGTCCCCTTTGTTCAGAACTATGACAGCTTCAGCAGTTCTCCAATCATAGTACCACCATTTGAAGTGTGAGTGAAGTCCTGTGGCATTTCCCTGAGAGGGATTCTCGACATAGTGCGTGGAGGACTCCACTTCAACACAATCTTTGGTTTTCCAGTGATGGCATCCATCTCAGACCTTCTAATATACCTTGTAGGTTGTTGAGGTCTGAAGTTCATCCACTGGTGTGGTACTTTTTCTTTAGGGCAGCCTCAAACCAGCCTGACATCTTTCTCGGGTCAACATACAACAGCTTCAATTTGGCCAGCTGGTTGTGCTCAAATCCTGGTAGCGTCTTTAGATCATGTGGAAATCTAAAGTACTCTATGCCCTTCTCCCTCTTAACGGCATAAACGTTAAGATCATCAAAATATGCCCATGCTATAATCCTGCCTGACACCGTAAGATGTTTCTTGACGTTGTAGAACTTGGTGTAGGCATCCCTCTTCGGTGCAGCACGTTGGGCTCTAACTTCTTTAAAACATTCAGCCCACTCAGCCTTTCGAATGTCTACGTCATCATTTGAGGCTTGGCAGTTCCTTCGGTCTTTCCTGTTTCCTGCTCATCTTGTCTAGTACCTCAAACATATCACTGACTAGGGACTCACCCAGATTGGGGACCACATTACCCTCATTGTCAGCGTACCGAGGGTACTCTTCAGCAGCAATATCTTCAACCTCAACTTCATCAAATCATTTAGTTCTTCGTCACTGGTTGAATCAACTGTTGGAGCATCCTTGACAATTTCATCAGGATTGAGTCTGAACATCTCTGCCAGTTGCTCGTTAGACAGGTCATGAATTATTTCACCTTCTTCGGGGTATAACTCACTGACCTTCTCACAATCCCTTGCAGATCAAGAATCATTGTGAGTTGAGGACTTGAACCTGTTGAAGGGGAGCAATATCAAACTCATCTGTTGTACTTGGATCTGTTGATTTACACATTTCACACTCAAATCATTAGTAATTTATCAAACAAAATGCATTATTAACTTATATAAACATTTAGTACATGGTTTTTTTTTCAATACAGAATACAAAAGTAAATAAATACATAAACATCTACTATTTACTTTTATCCTGAATCCTCGACTCTTCACGTGACGGTGCAGAAGCAGAAGCTGACTGATCTTGTCGGTTCTTTGTTCTCTCTCTTGCCCTGGAGCGGAAACAGATTCAGCTGCTTCTCCTCGTCAGTGTCTTCATCTTCACACCATTCTTCGGTTTTCTCTTCATCAGTATCACTCTCATATCATCATCGTCTTCATCATCTTATTATCTCTGTCTCCATCCCTTATCTTTAAAGGTTCCTCCTTTGATCCTTTCAATTTTAGCAAAATGGTCCTCTTAGCTTTTTCCAACTCCTATATTGCTACTTGCTGCGACACTTTGAGCTTGGAGTTGGTTCATCTGGGTGCTTGAGCAGCCAATTGCTGGGCCTGCTCTCAATTACTCGATCCTGCTCTACAATTTTATGCGATTGTGCAGCAGTCAGGTCGGTAAGCTGGCGGATCTGAGTTGTCTTTTCCTCATCAGCCGCCAGCAATCGTAACACCATTCTGTTTAAAGCTGAAACTGTTCCTCTACCCCGATTGGAGGTAGAGGAGATCTATAGGTGTGTGAGGGATAGGCTGAGGGCTCGGTTTGGTGGCTAGTGGTGGTGGTGGTGGTGGTGAATATGGGGTCAGGTCGGGATGATAGTGGTGGTGAGTGTGGGGTGAATGATGTAGTGGTGGCTGGGATCTGTCTTGTGGTGGTCGGTCTGGTGGTGTCTGCGGTTGCTGTGGGGGAAGGTATGGTGGTGGATGGTGTGTCTGAAGAGGTGGTAGTGGTGGAAGGTATGGTGGATGTGGTGGAAGGTATGGTGGGGGATGTGTGTCCGAAGAGGTGGTAGTGGTGGAAGGTATGGTGGATGTGTGGAAGGTATGGTGGGGGCTGTGATAGAGGTGGTGGATGTGGTGGATGTGGTGGATGTGGTAGTGATAAAGGTTACCCTACGCCTCTTCTTAGGTTTCTGCCCATGGGGTTGAGCCATCCGTTTTCTCCTCATTCCCTTCAAGGTGGATGCTCCCCCTCCAATCCCGCCTGAGGATCCCGGAGCATAAGTTGGGTCAGTTTCTGTATCTCGGAGCCTCTCGGTTGTTCACCAACAACCCTTAACCCATGTTCTGTGGGAACAACTTTCCTTCCCACAGTTCGGGTAAGTGGCTCCTCATCCGATTCATCCTCTCCTCCTCGTTAAGAACAAAATCGTGATGAAATCCCGCTGACTCAGTTACTTCAGCAGATGAGACAGACACAGGGGGAACAGAATCAGACACAGTGCCTCTGGGTGGAATAGCCTCATCCCCACTGTCATCCTCATCTAAGTCAAGAGTGGGTAGGGCTATCTGTTCCACCTAGAGTCACTGTCCTCGTGACGCCACTTTCTCTTTTCCGGTGCAACATAGTCCTCTCTGGCAAGATGACCGAACAACCTCCTGACCGGAGGCTTCACTTGCTTCCCCGGTATACTTTCATCCTTCCCAGGGTGGTGTCATCCATTACCTCCAATACCACCGAATCCTCCTGTTCTTTTGCCAGGGAAGGAAGCTTCTGATCTACTATCATTTGCATAAACCGTGGGTACATACAGAAGGCTTCCTTCCTTCCCCTCGATGTTCTCCACCAGATAGGTGAAGATATCTTAGAGAAGCTGAACAGATGGTTCAGCACCAATGCAATGTATGCGTTTTGCATCTGATCCGACAGCTCATTAAAACCACCTTTCTTGAAGCCATGCACTTGAGCAGCACGTGTGCAAGGTACTTAAAATGAGGACAGAGGTTACTCTTGTTGAGTACACCTGATTGATGTCCCCATAGTATTTGGCTCTGAGAAAACATCCTCTGACAGTGAGGGGGTGTAGACGGGTTGGGCAGTCACCGTCATCCCCCAATTGAAGTACAACCCTTAAGTCTCCTCAGAAACTGTAATATCCTCGCCAAATATGGAACTTCTTATGCAGTGAGGTTCCGATGATCTATCAACTGTAGCGCCTTCCCAGAAGGCTTGTTGAATGGATCGGTATGGGGTGCAAGGGGTAGAGATGGCATGCACAATCCGTGATCTCAATAGAAACGTGATAATGCCAGAGAATTCTGCAGCATTTCTGGATGTTAAGTCCAGATGAGCACATATATTATGCTTTGTGCTCATAGTCCATCTACTCGCCATCTGTTACACAAAGATAGTAAACATTAGTACCATTTAATAAGAAAGTTATGAACTCATTAAGCTTGAAGAACATCTTTCTGTAATGCGATTGAAGTTGTGCGACTGAGTTCAACAGTGCGATTGAACCGTGCGAAAGGGGTTCAGTCGTACGATTGAATGGTCGAATGGGGTTCAGTCGTGCGATTGACCCCATACATATCTCAGTGTGTGCAATTGGGCTCCTACGCATATACCTTCATGCGGTTACCTCAGTCATGCGACTGAACTTCCTACGCATGGTTCAGCCATGCGTATGGGCAGTTTGAGCCCTTCAGTCATGCGACTGAAGTTCATCATGCTGTCCATTCGCATGAATACCAACTGTGCGATTCACATTTTCAGTTTCACCAATTTTTTGTTTTAAACCTCTATATCTAGTTCATTTGACTTGCCATCTCGTCACTAATGACCTAGTAAACTTAATTTTAACATTTAGCTTAGTTTATGTAGGTTATTAGGGCATTTTTTAGTCCAATCAAAGTTTCATTCGAATAACCCAAATTGGACTTAAAAAACTTCTGATTTCTACAAGATTGAACTGCAATGTACCTTTATTCTTGTCAATCGAAAGTCAGAAGGTGAATTGCAATGTGAACAACTATCTCTAGAGATTTTGGCAGAGTAACGGTAAAGAGAGCGATTTGGGGTGCGATTGGGAGTGATGAATGAGATGCGATCGACTGAGGCCCTTTAAATACTAACCCTAATTTCAATCGGCCGACTGGCCTCATTCGCTCAGTTCATTCAGGCGACTGAGGTTCAGTCATGCGATTGGTCCAGTCGGTCGCTTTCAGTCGGCCGATTGAGTCTCAGTCGGTCGACTGACTCATTCGGTCTCCTTCATTCGTATCTTTAGTTGACCGACTGAGCCTCAGTCGGTCTACTAGTTCATTCTCCCCCTTCTATTCGGTCGAATGGATCATTTTCAAGTCCATTCGGCCGATTGGAAGCCATTCGCATAGTTGGTCGATAACCATGATCCACTCGTGCGAATGGGTCACACTTTGTGAGTTTACAGTCATTTTGAACATTTAATATTAAGACTCTTTTCACTTTTGATAATAACATTGTAAGCTCTTAACCAATTCAGTCACTTCAAACGTGACCTTTTAAACTTTGAAAAACATGTGGCCATCTCAGACATGACCCTTTTAGGTAAGTTAATTCCCTTCTGATTTCCCTGATGTAGTCCGACAGACACACAAATTAAAAGATAAACATAGAAACTTAAACTAACTACACAACTAAAGTTTATTTTTGGACTTTTTGTGAGAGATAAAACCCTAAGATGGAAATCTACGGGATTTGGTTTGGGAGTAGACAGCTTCAACTTAGATTGATCATATCTGGACCAATTCATTTTGGAATCATACAGGCACATCAAATCATTTGGGACTTGTTATTAAAACTTTTTGATGCTTAAATTCTTGGAGTTCATCCAGAGTCGTTAGCAACTTAAGGAAATCATACTGAAACTCTTAGATTTTCACATTGATTTGAACTCTTGAGAATGTAGCCACTAAGATTGTCGGTATGTTTGTCCACTTAAATCCATACACAGACTTTTGACGCAGACTGGTGACTGATTAGGTTTAATTATTTCAGCTAACATTTGTGGATCCCACACTTATATGGTAATCAACATTCCTCAGAGGTTTTGAGCGGTCTACGGGTATTATTACAAGAAGAGACTATTCTTAGAGCTTTCAAAGAGAAGCCTGTCCTCAGGTCAGTGCCATCGCACAGTAGAGAGGCGGCAAACAACAATGAATTCTAGAGGCATGTTGTTAGAGCAGCTTATGCTTATCCTCAGGTCAGTGCCATCGCACAGCATAGAGGCACACAACCTATCTCCTTGTTAGAGCAGCTTATTTCATTTGACACAATATGCACCAACAACATAAGTCATTAGCTTTATTGCATTTGTCTTTCATTTTTTTTTCTTGCTTTGCTCTAATTATGGTCATCCGCACACGTTTGTGGCATTTAAATGCTCATTACTCCTTATTGGAATATATTTGATTTGTTAACCAGTGATAAGATGGAAGCCCACAGTCAGTTGAACAACTTAGTTGATCTTGAGATCACCAATCAGGTCTAATTGTCTATCGTGTTGAATCTATCAACATATCATTTGTGGTCTAGCAGCCTCTAAGTCTACTTTCTTTGTGTCACCTTAGGAGTTGCCAGTTTTCTATCATCTTCCCTTTTTATATTGCTTAGACTACACAGATTTATACTTTGAACTTTTGCATCTTTTCAAAACTTAATTTTTAAAGTCCCTCTAGATTTGTTCCTGTGTACTATCATTTTCCAAAGGTATTGAATCGGTATCACAGACACAATCTACCTTATTTCAGCTAGTTACCCCTTTTCCCTCAATTTTTTTTTTAATGTTAACTTGCTGACATATTCTCCCCCTAAAATACTAAAATCATTGCGGATTTAATTATTTTTGGACTTTAATAAACAGCAAAATAACATGAGTTTAAATATAACAGACAAAAAGAGAAAAAAAGATAACATAAAATAAAATAAATGTTAACGAAACTACCTCGGACTACACATTATTCTCATCAGGAATTACCTCACTTTTCTTTTTAATGCCGTTGACCTCTAGCAAATATTGAAAACGTTGTTTATCAAAGGCTTTAGTATAGAGGTCAGCACGTTGAAAATCAGTATTAATTTTAACCACATCAATTAAGTTCTTTTCAAAACAGTCTCTTATGAAGTGGTATTTAATACCGATGTGTTTGGTCTTAGGATGTTGAACCGGATTTTTGGTTACTGCAATTGCAGCAGAGTTATCAACAAAAAGGAGTAGATGAGAATTTTAAACCGTAATCCCGCATTTGCTGTTGAATCCAAATGATTTGTGAACAGCAACTTGCAGCAGCAACATATTCGGCTTCACAGGTTGACAATGCAACTGATGTCTGCTTCTTACACTGCCATGTAACTAATCTTCTCCCAAAGAATTGACACCCCGCTGATGTAGACTTGTAGTTCATATTGCAGCCTCCATAGTCCGAGTCACTATACGCCGTGAGCTCAAAATCATCATCATGAGGATACCACAACCCCAGTGTGGGTGTACCCTTTAGATAGAGAAAAATCCTTTTGACCCCGATCAGATGATTGACCTTAGGTTTAGCCTGATATCTGGAACATAAACATGTAGCATACATGATATCAGGTCTTGAGGCAGTGAGATACATGAGGGATCCAATCATTCCTCGGTACATAGTGGCATCTACAAGATCTCCATTCTCATCAGGTGCTATATCATGATTTGTAGCAAGTGGAGTCCCAGCAGCAGAAGCATTCTCCATGTCAAAGCGACTAAGAATGTCTCCTACATACTTGGTCTGATGTAGAAAGATCCCATTAGGTGTTTGATCCACCTGTAACCCGAGAAAGAACTTCATCTCCCCCATAGCACTCATCTCAAAGTCTTTCTTCATCACTGCTCAAACTCTTTGCATAACTCTTCGTTCTTTGACCCGAAGATTATGTCATCAACATATATCTGTACAAGCAGTAGGTCGCCATCCTTTTCTTTAATAAACAGTGTACAGTCAACGACTCCCCTGCGAAAGCCGTGTTTCACAAGATGAGTCGAGAGTTTCTCATACCAAGCTCGAGGAGCTTGATGAAGCCCATATAAAGCTTTGTTGAGCTTGTAAACTCTATCTCGATGATAAGGTCTTCAAATCCCTTAGGTTGACTTACATAGACTGTTTCCTTGATTTCCCCATGAAGGAATGCACTCTTCACATCTAATTGGTAGACTTTAATCTTCATGTACGATGCATAGGCAAGGAAGATACGAATAGCTTCCATCCTTGCCACGGGTGCAAACACCTCATTATAATCAATTCCCTCGACTTGGCGTAAACCTTGAACCAGCAGTCGAGCTTTGTTCCTAATAATGACTCCTTGGTCATCCTTCTTGCATTTTAGTACCCATTTGGTGCCAATGACTTTAGCACCTTTAGGTTATCAACCAGAGTCCATACACCTAACTTCTTAAACTGTAGAAGTTCTTCTTGCATGGCACTCACCCACGCCTCATCATTTAGTGCTTCACTGACATATTTTGGCTCAACCTGCGAAACAAAACATCGATAAGCACCATCATGAATGTAACCTTTCTCAATAACTGAGGCGTAATCAGCTGAGTATAGCTGATTTCGGGTTTGTACTCCTGATCGGACATCTCCAATAACATTGTCAAGGGGATGATAGATGTTTAGTCGTGATCCTGGAGTAGTCGGCACAGTCACCTCCGAACCAAGATTGTGAACATTTTGTTCTGCATCTGAGGAAGGTGGAGTTTGAGGTTCCGAAGTCGAGGGTGCATCACTTATGGATGCTTGTGGACTTGCAGGAACTGGAACCTGTTCCTCCTGACTGTTCTGGTCATCTGCTTCAGTTTCATCTTCAAAGGAGGAGTCACTGTCATCGACTACCCCTTCTGACTGAGTAGATGATTCTCCCTGTGTGCTAGATGGTCTATTTAAAATATCATACATCATCCTAGTAGCTAACTCATCATCCGAGGGAGAGAGAGGGATGTTGAAGGATTTGAAGAATCCATCATAATCGAAGAAGTATGCAGGTCCTTTGCCTGTAGGTGGTGTGGTATATCTCTGAACGTCGACATTACACCACACTTCTACAAGACCCGTTGAGTTATTGTAAGCTCGCTTGTTCGGTATGTTGTATCCTAGAAAAATTCCTTCAACTGCCTTCTCGCTGAATTTTCCTTCTTGTGTCTTCTTCAGAAGTGTACACGGTGCGCCAAAAGGTTCAAGATACTCCAAATTCGGTTTGCGTCTTTGTAGTAGCTCATAACATGTCTTTCCGTGGCGCTTGACTATTAGGACTCGATTCAGTGTATAACACGCATTTGCCACTGCCTCGTTCCAGAATTGGATAGGCAGTTTCGAGTCTGCCAGCATAGTCCGTGCTGTCTCTATCAAACTCCTGTTCTTTCTCTCAGCAACGCCATTCATCTGAGGTGTGTAAGCAGAAGTGAATTGATGCACAATTCCCTTTTCCTTGCAGTATGCCTCCATCCCTTGATTCTTGAATTCTGTCCCGTTGTCTGAGCGTATTTGTCGAACTTTTAGCTTGTAGAGGGATTCCAGTGTGGTTACTAATCCCTTGAATGTCTCCAAAGTTTCTGATTTGGATTTCAGAAACATTACCCAAGTGAACCTTGAGTAGTCATCAGTGACCACAAAACAGTACACGTCACCTGCAATGCTCCTTGCAATATCTACACCAAACAGATCCATGTGAAGAAGCTCAAGAGGAAGTTCTATTGAATGAACTTTCTTTACCTTATGAGACTTCTTTGTCTGTTTGCCTTTCTTGCAAGCTACACAAAAGTCAGGAAGTTGGAAGTTCTTGACATTCACTCCTCTCACTAAATCCTTCTGAATCAAATGATTCATCTTCCTTTGACTAATGTGTCCCATTCTCCGATGCCAGAAGATTGAATCCTTCTCAGTAGCTTTAGATAAGAGACACTGAAACCTCATGATCCGTTGTAGCAGCTGTTGACAGATCCAAGACATAAAGGTCTTTATATCTTGAAGCAGTCATCAGAACTTGGTTCTCTGGGATCATATATTCTTTCTTCAGCACGTAACACTTCTGGTTATCGAAGATGACTTTAAATCCTTTATCACAGATTTAGGAAACAGAAAGTAAGTTGTTCTGAAGTTGTTGAACGTAGTTCACCTTATCAAACTTAACTTTCTGATTTCCCACTTCTCCCTGAGCTGTGATATAGCCTCCTTTGTTTCCTGCAAAGGAAACATGCCCTCCTTTTATTTGTTTGACGTTAGATAAAAGGTCTCTATTTCCTGTCATGTGCCTGGATGCGCCGCTGTCTATAATCCACGTGTTAGTCTCAGCACTGTATCGAACACCCTGAGTTGGTTCAGAAGAGTTAGCCATCAGTGCAACATCAGATGTTTCTAGTTCTGGTGATTCTGACTTTTCTGTCTCTGACGTGGAAACTTCCTCAATTGGTTTGTAACTGACCTCGGCTGCAGTTGTTTCTTCACTATGTGACATTGCTATCTCAACTGCTATATCACCTTCACTCGCAGAATCATTATCAATATCCTCAACACTGGCAATGTTAGATTCTCCTGGTGAGACAAACCTGAAACTCCAATCCTGTCCTTTATCATCATGAGCAGTTAAGGCTTTTGGATCCTTGTTTGATGAAGTAGAACTAGAGGCTGGCTTGTCTTGGCGAGTAAAGGATGAGAACGGGTTCCCATTCCCCGTCTTCTTTGGCTTGACACATTCTCTTTTGAGGTGCCCCTTCTCACCACAGTTAAAGCAGGTCACTTTACTCTTGTCGAAGCCAAAGGTGGTATCCTTAGTAGCAACCAAGTTCTGTCCAGTCTTTTTCACAAACTTCTTCGCCCTCCGGACAGCACTTGCTAAAGCCCACATTATATCCATTCTCTCAAGCTCCATCTCATCCACCTGCTCGTAGTCCTCATCTGCCAGATGGCAGTTTCCAATCTTCCCGGCAACGAGTCCATCATATGAATGAACCACTGCTGCTAAAAGATCCATATGCTCTCGAGCTACTTCCACGGTCACATTACCGAGGTTCTCGATCTTCAGTTTGGTAGCGTTTGCTTCTGATCCAATATAATGGGTACATGATGACCCAGACGTGTCTGTTCCAGAAGGAGAAGCATGTGAAGGACCTGACGAGCTAGACACAAAAGCAGTCTGGAGTGGTGCTCCAGATGTCTTAGCTTGAGGCGTGGCGTTGTATAAAGCTGGATTTTGTGTGTACAAAGACTTCTGAGCTCTATACTTCATCCTTAGTGCCTTTCTCGCAACTTAAGAATGAAGTCATTTATATCCAGCTTTACAAGTATTCCATTCTGTCTCAGGTTAGACACGAATATAGCCCACTTATCAGGCAATCCGTCTACGAAGTTGCTTACTTTCTCTTCCATGGTAGTAGCCACTCCATGTGTATGCAATTCGCTCATCAAGTGTAGAATCTGTCTATGACTTCGTCCAAACTTTCATTACCAATTGATGAGAAGTTATCGAATTCCTTCTTTAACTCCTTTGCCTTGATTGCCTTCAATGATGCATTCCCATCATATCTATTCTCTAGCTCGTCGCATAGTTTCTTGGACTGCTTGTTCTCTGAATACTGGTGGAATATGTCTTTGGGGATAGACTGAGTGATCAATGCATAAACTCTTTTCTCTGCATTGTACTTTACTTTCTGTGCGTCTGTCATCCCGCTTAATGTTAGCTTAACTCCATCAGCTCCCACCGGTGTACTATAACCTATCTCAATGGCTTCCCACAGATTAGGATCTACTCCATTAAGGTATATCTCAAAACGTTGTTTTCAGTGGGGAAACTCATCTAAAGTCAAAAGCTTTGGTGGTTTATTGTGATTCCCCACATCACTCTCAAGCAACAGCAGGTTCTGTATCCTTGAGTCCTTCCGAGCAGTAAAGGCTGACATCTGATCTTCCATGACTAATAAACTTATAATCTAATCAAACAAACTTTCACTGATGCGACTGAAGGATGCGAATGAGCTAATCGTGCGTATAAACTCTGCGATTGGTTCAATCGTGCGGCTGAACTGGGCGATTGGTTCAGTCGTGCGAATGAATCTGGTGCATATGAGCTATGCAAACGAACGGTTCAGTCGTACAAATGAGGGTGCGACTATGTCCAATCGTGCGTATGAGCAATGCGAATGGAGTCCAGTCGTGCGAATGAGTCACTCGTGCGACTGAAGCTGCTGTTTTGCGAAAATTTCTAGGTTTGACGGGTTTCAGCCGTAAAGATTCGAAATTTCACAAGTTCTAATCGCCTAAGTCCGTAGAAACCAAACTTCGATGAGCAGGGAACTTCCAAGATCACTTTTGATGCCAAAGATTGCGTTTTTAGTGCAAAAACACAACCTTTTATGCAATCTTGATTGAATCAACACGTAATCAAGAGCCAATAGCTCTGATACCACTTGTTAGGACCTGGTATTTGACCGAAATACCTAGAGATTAACGTGTAAACCAGATCAAATAGTGCGGGATCCTATTTGATTGGCGATCCAATCAGTGAGAACACACGAAGAATCAATCAAGGATTGAAACTAGCGTTAGAAATCGATAGGGAATCGATCTAATGTGTTCTATGAACTTGGAGAACGACTTGGAAGGTTTCTAGACGGCTAGGGTTCATCTGGAATCGTAATTGATCGAGAGTTTTTATTTTTCACGAATTGAGTTGTATTTATAGGTTGGTATTATTCAATCGTGCGACTGAACCATTAGTCTGGTTCAGTCGTGCGATTGAACCATGCGGTTCATTCATTCGTACAACTGAGTGTTTAGTCGTGCGACTGAGCCAATCTTATGTTATAGTCGTACGACTGATCCAGTCTCCTGGTTCAGTCGTGTGACTGAGTCAATCGTGTGAAGTTCTTCATGCTTATGGTTCATTCGCATGAGCCATTCGCATGAGAACTTCATTAAGTTAAGTTTGAATGTTTTAGTTAATTAATATAACATAATGTGCAACCATTCAAATAATCATAAACCTAATC
Source organism: Flaveria trinervia (assembly GCA_025506515.1). NCBI lineage: Eukaryota > Viridiplantae > Streptophyta > Magnoliopsida > Asterales > Asteraceae > Flaveria > Flaveria trinervia. The sequence goes on along the minus strand of CM046450.1, from coordinate 72,535,063 downwards.
AATTCAGTCACGACTCATTAATGAACTATTAAACATTATAACTAACAGACTATCAATATCATTTCATTAATCATACCAAACAAGAACTATTACATCACATATCATGATCTAGGGACATACATGTATCAACAGCGAAACCCCAAAATGATAGAGGCAATGAGCTTCTAGCCATCATAGATCGAACCATATCCAATAGAGTTCGATTTCTCTGCTCGGACACGCCATTATGTTGTGGCGTTCCAGGTAGAGATAGTTGTGAGACAGTACCACAAATTCTAAGATGATATTTAAAAGCATCACTTAGGTTTTCACCTCCTCTATCGGCGCGGAGAATTTTTATTTTCTTGTTGAGTTGATTTTCTACTTCATTTTGGAAGATTTGGAACATTTCAAAAGCTTCATCTTTGTGTCTTAACAAGTACACATAACCATATTGACTATAGCGTTGGTAAAAGTAATGAAGTATCTTTCATGGTACTTGGTCATTAGCTTAAAAGGACCACATGTTGGATTCTATATGCCCAAGACACATAGAACATTGATGCGGTTAGTATGTCATGATCCAAGTCGGGTTATACCCAATAACAAGCTTTGCAATCACCGACAATTATTCAATTAATGATATGATCATGCAATTAAATAATAACACCAAATTTAGAAAATGAGTTTTCTAAATAAGTTGCATATGAGATTGAACAATTTATATGGATATTTTGTTTATAGATATTGTTTGTAATGTTATTTAAGTTATTTAAATAACATCAAATAATAAGTGAGCGTGTATGAGTTATTCAAATAAAAGGTTAATTGTTTGAACAACTTTTATAAACAACTTGTTAATGTGTTATATTTTGGTTTTACTTTTGTGGGGAAAACTAAAAACAAATAAGAGGTTTCGGCCGCCCCTTTATGGGGAACCTCCTCTTGGTTTTGTTGACTGGTCTTGAAAATATACACATTTTAGACAAACATTCACTCCATCTCCTTCTCTCTCCCACATGCAAAACCACAACACAAGAAAAGGGTTTTCTTGTTCTTGTTGAAGGATCCTCGGCTGAAAAGAGTTCCAAAAGTGTTATCTTTTGTTTTGGTGTTCAATCCTAGCATCAAAGGTGTTTTGTGTTAGAGCTTGGAGTATACAAGCTTGAGGGGTCCTTTCCTTGGAGCCTTGGCCGATTTTAAGCATCCTACATCTCTCTCTTGATTGATTTTATGCTGCTGAAAGGTAGTTATTCACAGCTCTATGTAGCTGTGATTTTATGTACATCTACATATGTTTCATAGCTTGCTCATTCACATATAAGATCCTTTGATTTGGGGTTTGTTACAATATATATTGTCACCATAAGAACATGAAATTTCAGTTATATAATCATGTTTCTAAACATATTTCCGCTGCGTTTTTCTGAAAGTTTAAGAGGTTAAACTTGGTTTTATCTTCTAACAAACCCTTCAATGGCATCAAGAGCCGTTATGTGGATAGCTTGCTTGTTCTTGTCCTTTAAAATTGTTTTCATAGGACTTTATAACCTTTTAAGGGCTGCTTGACTCCCCAAACTTTCAAGGTTATATTACACATGCTTGTGATTAAACATTGAAAGATATGTATGTTGATATGTATGTTGTTTGGAGAATGTTTAAAACCTGAAATTTCAGTTTATGTTGGCTGAAATTTTGTGGGTTTTAGAGGGGATTCATTATAAATTTTGGATGGTATGATGAATGTTAATATTGGTGCATAACCTAGCCTTTGGCCTTGTGTTGTTTGGATGATTACAATGGTTGTATTTATTTATTCAATGGGGTTGTATATTTATTTATTTGTGCTTTGTTTAAAATGTATTTTATTTATTATTGGGTTGTAATAAATAGATTAGGTGCATTTTCATTTTACTAGATATCTTGTATTAGGACTTTATATCTTGTAATATGAAGACGTATGCATTGGAAGCACAAAGGAGAAACATGGAGCATTTTGGATGCGGTTTCAAGTGGGAGGCTTTTGGAAGCTTTCTATGTGTTTTTGTTGTAACCCTTAGGAATGCCTATGGACCACACTTGTGATGGCAAACAAGTATGGACCACTTAAGATGCTATGATTATGCACATATGCTATGTTGTTTTGTTTATATTATTGTGGTTGATAGCATGTATGTGATATTTGCTTTAACAAACCTTTCTGTGAACTTAACAATCTAATTAAATGGTTCTTAATCATTAAAAGGTAATAAAAGGATATTAAAATTATTTAATGATTTAAAGATTAAAATGGGTTTTAATCAAAGGACCATAGGGTATCTTGTATTTGAAAGGATGCAAATACAAGTACATAGAGTTTCCTAAAACTTTAAATATGAAATCTCTAATATTTTAAAACGAGATCAACACCGTCCTTTTACACAACACTTGAGTCACTTGGGAACTCTTAGTGGGATAAAGGTCACCTAACCATTTTGAGGGAACTTATGATTTGAGGTGAGAATGCCTTATTTATGGGATAAAGGTCACCTAACCACTTATTTTGGCAAACTCACACGTGGGTGTAAGTAGGGTATCTTGATTTGCAAACCATGTCAAATGGATCACCTATGATGTCGTTTCCAATTGGTGTTGATGGGATTAACATGCCGACTTTACATATGATGTTTCAAGTCGATCCCATATCTCTAGAAGTTGCAAATGGTTGCAATCGTCAATCGTTGACCACCTTATTAATTTAAATCGTGGGATAAAGGTCACCTAACCACAATTTAAATGTAATGTTGGATTCTAGATTTTAATATAAAATGTCCATATAAGGTATTTATCATTAAAATAACAATATCGAAAATACTAAAATTGATCGTTGTTAAAATTTTGTAGATGGCCTCCAATAACCATGATAACAATGAAAATTCATCTGTGTCCACCCAATCATTAGGAGCGATTCTCCAAAAGGAACGTCTAAATCATAACAATTTCATTGATTGGTATCGAAACTTGAGAATCGTTCTCAAGCAAGAGAGACGATCATATATTTTAGACGACCCTATCCCCGATCAACCTTCTGAGGATGATGAGGAGGCCTATAACGATTGGCTTAAGTACACTGAGGACTCCATCCAAGTGTCTTGTCTCATGCTGGCGAGCATGACTCCGGATCTCCAAAAGGATTATGAACATCACGGAGCTTATGACATGATAACCCAGCTAAAGGAAACGTTCCAACAGCAAGCGAGGGTTGAGCGCTTCGTAACGGTTCGAGCACTCCATGCATGTCGTATGGACAACAACCAATCGGTTTCTTCTTGTGTACTTAAGATGAAAAGCCACATTGACTTCCTCGAAAGGCTTAATTGTCCTGTCTCGAAAGAATTGGCCACGGATATGATCCTCAATGGCCTTACCAAGAAGTTCGAGACATTCATGTTGAACTATAACATGAATGCTTGGGACAAAAGCATTGGTGAGCTTCACTCAATGCTCAAAACTGCCGAGACGGCCATGGGTGAAAGGGTTTTACCCGTTCTCACCATCAATGAAAGTGGGAACAAGAAAAGGCCTCATCCCACACCCAAGGCAAAGGTTGCCAAGGGCAAGGGACCTGTATGGGGAAAAGGGAAAGGGGTGGTAAGGGTGCCACCCAAACCACAAGAGAAGAAGCATAAGGTTGCTTCCAATGACCCACGCTTCAAGTGTGGGGAGATTGGACATTGGGCAAGAAGTTGTCCCGTCCATCTCCAATAGTTGAAAGCAAAGAGGGATGCTGGGCAAACCTTAGGTACAATATACATGATCCATATTGATTTAAACATGACATCCTCTAACACATGGGTATTAGATACCGGATGTGGAACTCACATTTGCAATTTGTTGTAGGGGTTCAAAAGAAGGAGTAACTTCAACAAAGGGGATGTTAGCCTCTACATGGGCAATGGGGCTAAAGTTCAAGTTGAAGCCCGTGGTGACTACATCTTGGAACTTCCAAATGGTTTGGAAGTAATTTTGAACAATATTTTGTATGCTCCTAGTTTGACTAGGAATATTATTTCTCTAGCCTTAATAAAACAATTTGGATATGTATTATCATTTGTTGAAAAAGATATTCATGTTTCTTTGAATGATATGTTCTACTTTAAAGCTATTCCCATTAATGGTATTTATGAATTGGTTCATGAAAATACTTTATATATATTCATTGTACCAAACTAGCACCAAGAAACTCAAGTTGGATTTGAGTGATACCTATCTTTGGCATTGTCGTCTTGGTCATATAAACAAGAAAAGAATTCAAACACTACAAAAGAATGGTCTTTTAAAAACAAGTGAATGTGATTCATTTGATGTGTGTGAGTCTTGTTTACAAGGTAAAATGACTAAGGCACCCTTTAGTGGGACTAACGAAAGGGCAAAAGATTTTTTAGGAATCATGCATTCGGATGTATGTGGTCCTTTTAAGCCAATGACTAGGAATGGTGAAAGATACTTCATTACCTTACCGACGATTATTGTCGCTATGGGTATGTGTACCTGTTAAGACACAAAGATGAAGGTTTTAAAATGTTCAAGATCTTTCAAAATGAAGTACAAAATCAACTCAACAAGGCAATTAAAGTTCTCCGCACCGATAGAGGAGGTGAATACCTAAGTGATGCTTTTCAAGATCATCTTAGGAGTTGTGGGATTATCTCACAACTCACTCCACCTGGAACACCACAACATAATGGTGTGTCTGAGAGGAGGAATCGAACCTTATTGGATATGGTCCGATCTATGATGGCTAGAAGCACATTACCTCTATCATTTTGGGGTTTCGCTTTGCTCTTCGCGGTCCGTATTCTAAATATGGCTCCAACCAAAAAGGTGGAAAGGACACCCTTTGAAATATGGCATGGAAGAGTTCCATCCCTATCATATTTAAGGGTCTGGGGTTGTGAGGCTTATGTTAAGACTCCCACCCCAAACAAATTGGAAGTCTGATCCACCAAGTGCATCTTTGTTGGATATCCTTGAGATTCTATGGGATATTATTTCTATGATCCACTGGAACAAAAGGTGTTTGTTGCCAGAAAGGGTGAGTTCTTAGAAGCAAAATTCCTTATGCAAGGAACTAGCTGTAGAACAGTGGTAGAACTTGTAATCCACCTGAAAGATATGGATTTTTCATGGATGGATGCTATGTGGTAGATTCAGATGAACCAACCACATACCATGATGCAGTGTCCAATTCGGATTGTGACAAATGGCTCGAGGCCATAAGCATTGAGATGCGATCCATGCATGACAATCAAGTATGGGACTTGGTTGTACCACCACTTAACTCCAAAGTAGTTGGAAGCAAGTGGGTTTTCAAGAAGAAAACCGATATGCATGGAAACTTGGATACTTATAAGGCTAGACTTGTAGCAAAGGGTTTCACACAAACTCAAGGGGTTGATTATGATGAAACTTTCTCACCTATTGCGATGCTAAAGTCTATAAGGATATTTTTTGCCATAGCTGCTCATTATGATTATGAGATTTGGAAAATGGATGTCAAAACCACTTTCCTAAATGAATATCTTGAGGAAGATGTCTATATGGTTCAGCCTGAAGGTTTTGTCGATCCAAAACATCCTGATAAAGTATGCAAGTTAAAGAAATCAATCTATGGATTGAAACAAGCATCAAGAAGTTGGAATCACCATTTTGATGAAGAAATAATTAAATTCGGATTCATCAAGAACGCTGACAAAGCTTATGTATATAAGAAAGCTAGTGGGAGCATCATCACTTTCCTAGTATTGTATGTTGATGACATACTACTATTTGGAAATGACATTACAACCTTGGAAGGTGTAAAAACCTAGCTTGGAAGTTGTTTTTCCATCAAGGATCTTGGTGAGGCCGCTTATATTCTGGGAATAAAGATCTATAGGGATAGATCAAGGCGGTTGATTGGTTAAATCAGAGTGCATACATTGATAAAATCTTGAAAAGGTTCAAGATGGAGAACTCTAAGAAAGGTACGGTACCTGTTCAAAGAGGAACGATATTGAGTACGACTCAATGTCCTAGCTCAAAGGATGAGCAAGATAAAATGAAGGCAATCCCATACGCATCTGCTATTGGATCCATTATGTATGCAATGATATGCACTCGACCGGACGTGTCATGCGCCTTAAGCATGACAAGACGATACCAGCAAAATCCTGGAAACAGTCATTGGATGGTTGTTAAGAACATACTTAAGTACCTAAGTAGGACAAAAGATATGTTCCTAATCTATGGATCTGGTGATGAGGAACTCGTTGTAAAAGCTTACACGGATGCGAGTTTCCAACCGATCGTGATGATTCACGGTCACAATCGGGATATATTTTTATTCTGAATGGAGGAGCGGTCTCTTGGAAGAGCTCCAAACAGGATGTGGTGGCTCTATCAGAATACGTCGCCGCCTCATTGGCAGCTCAAGAAGCTGCATGGTTGAGGAAATTCATTGTCGATCTAGGGGTTGTCCCTTCCATTCAGGACCCCCTAGAGATCTTTTATGATAACGAGGGTGCGATTGCCCAAATCAAGGAACCTCGTGCTCATCAAAAGACTAGGCACATTGAGCGGAGATTCAACTACATACGAGATGAAGTTGAAAAAGGAAAGATATGTATTCGCAAAGTTCACACGGATCAAAACATTGTAGATCCTCTCACGAAGCTCCTTGAAAAGGCAAAGCATGAAGGTCATACTTGTGCCATGGGACTTCGATATTCTAGTGATTGGATTTGATCTGTAATTTTGTATTTGGATATTTGGAACCTTTTATTATTTGAATAAAATTATTTGGTTATAATGTTTCAATTAATATTCCAATTTAGCATGTTTAATCCATGAGTAAATTGTTTACTCTAAATGTCCGTAGTCGTTCAGACTTGTGGGAACAAGTGTGAGGGTAAGATTATTATGAACTTGGATTGGTTGATATTCATAAGGATGAATATAGAGCAATGGGTTGCTACCAAGGTTCATAGATATTTGTGGGATACAAATATTGGACTAACCCGCAACTCAAATTTTACTACATGGAATCTTATTGATTGATCATAAGTAAATTTGAGTAAAAGCGAATATCATTTGGTATCCTCAGACCTGAGATACATATTGGGTTTTGATATTCACCAAGTGTCATACCTTGATCTGGTTATCCGTTGTTCTGAAATAATGGACAGTACATGAGACTATGTTCAGATGTGACACAAGGTGATTATGAGAAACGTATGTAGTCAAGATGGGATTTGTTCCTCTTATTCGTTGAGAGTTAGATGTCTAAGGCCTGGATAAGTTAAATCAACAAGGAATGATCACTCTGTGTCCTTGGATCTAACATGACATCTGTAACAAAAGGATAGATGATTAATTCACCTAAATCATTTCAAGTAGGATACTTGAATAGGATGATGTTATTGAATGGCTATAAGTCATGCGTATTAAGGGTAGTAAACTGTTGTTAGGCGGTATTTACTACTTGCATCAATCTTCTATGAATCTTGTGCAAGTGGGAGATTGTTAGATTCTATATGCCCAAGACACATAGAATATTGATGCGGTTAGTATGTCATGATCCAAGTCGAGTTATACCCAATACAAGCTTTGCAATCACTGACAATTATTCAATTAATGATATGATCATGCAATTAAATAATAACACCAAATTTAGAAAATAGGTTTTCTAAATAAGTTGCATATGAGATTGAACAATTTATATGGATATTTTGTTTATAGATATTGTTTGTAATGTTATTTAAGTTATTTAAATAACATCAAATAATAAGTGAGCGTGTATGAGTTACTCAAATAAAAGGTTAATTGTTTGAACAACTTTTATAATGACTTGTTAATGTGTTATATTTTAGTTTTACTTTTGGGGGGAAAACTATAAACAAATAAGAGGTTTCGGCCGCCCCTTTATGGGAGAGCCTCCTTTAGGTTTTGTTGAGTGGTCTTGAAAACATACACATTTTACACACACATTCACTCCATCTCCTTCTCTCTCCCACATGCAAAACCACAACACAAGAAAAGGGTTTTCTTGTTCTTGTTGAAGGATCCTCGGCTGAAAAGAGTTCCATAAGTGTTATCTTTCGTTTTGGTGTTCAATCCTAGCATCAAAGGTGTTTTGTGTTAGAGCTTGGGGTATACAAGCTTGAGGGGTCCTTTCCTTGGAGCCTTGGCCGATTTTAAGCATCCTACATCTCTCTCTTGATCGATTTTATGCTGCTGAAAGGTAGTTATTAACAGCTCTATGTAGATGTTGGAGCATATATAGTCATATATAGTGTGTCAGTCGCTTGTCGAATAGTGTAGGCTTAATGTTATACACCTGATATGTTGTAAACACATGAAACTGGGTCATTCGCAGGAGCATATGCGAATGAGACTCAAATAGTGTGGAATCCTATTTGATTGGCGATCCAATCAGTGAGAACACACGAAGAATCAATCAAGGATTGAAACTAACGTTAGAAATCGATAAGGAATCGATCTAATGTGTTCTATGAACTTGGAGAACGATTTGGTATTCGACTGAAATACCTAGAGATCACATGTATCCCAGATCAAATAGTGCGGAATCCTATTTGATTGGCGATCCAATCAGTGAGAACACACGAAGAGTCAATCAAGGATTGAAACTAACATTAGAAATCGATAAGAAATCGATCTAATGTGTTCTATGAACTTGGAGAACGATTTGGAAGGTTTCTGGACGGCTAGGGTTCGTCTGGATTCGTACTTGATCGAATGTCCCTGTTTTTCACGAATTGAGTTGTATTTATAGGTTGGCACTATTCAATCGTGCGACTGAATCATTAGTTTGGTTAAGTCGTGCGATTGAACCATGCGGTTGGTTCATTCGTGCGACTGAGTGTTCAGTCGTGCGACTGATCCAATCTTATGTTACAGTCGTACGACTGATCCAGTCTCCTGGTTCAGTCGTGCGACTGAGTAAATCGTGTGAAGTTCTTCATGTGTATGGTTCATTCGCATGAGCCATTCGCATGGGAACTTCATTAAGTTAAGTTTGAATGTTTTAGTTAATTAATATAATATTATATGTAATCATTCAAGTAATCATAAACCCAATCAATTCAGTCACGACTCATTCATGAACTATTAAACATTATAACCAACAGACTATCAATATCAGTTCATTACTCATACCAAACAAGATCTATTATATCACATATCATGATCTAGGGACATACATGTATCAACAAACTCCCCCTTGGACCTAGATCTCTCTAATGTCTTGTTTTCTTCATTACCTCCTCATATTTCTTGTACTTGTCCTCTTGTGTGACTCCCGCATGAATATCAAACGTGAAGCAAAGTCGTATAACAATTGCCACTTGTATAATGTATAGACATCATTAGCAGACAAGTTGGTTAGCCACATTGGGTCGAATACCCTGACGGTATCCATTTGATCCCCTTTGTTCAGAACTATGACAGCTTCAGCAGTTCTCCAATCATAGTACCACCATTTGAAGTGTGGAGTGAAGTCCTGTGGCATTTCCCTGAGAGGGATTCTCGACATAGTGCGCGGAGGACTCCACTTCAACACAATCTTAGGTTTTCCAGTAATGGCATCCATCTCAGACCTTCTAATATACCTTGTAGGTTGTTGAGGTCTGAAGTTAATCCACCTGGTGTGGTACTCTTTCTTTAGGGCAGCCTCAAACCAGCCTGACATCTTTCTCGGGTCAGCATACAACAGCTTCAATTTGGCCAGCTGCTTGAGCTCAAATCCTGGTAGAGTCTTTAGATCATGTGGAAATCTAAAGTACTCTATGCCCTTTTCCTCTTAACGGCATAAACGTTAAGATCATCAAAATATGCCCATGCTATAATCCTGCCTGACACCGTAAGATGTTTCTTGACGCTGTAGAACTTGGTGTAGGCATCCCTCTTCGGTGCAGCACGTTGGGCTCTGACTTCCTTAAAACATTCAGCCCATTCAGCCTTTCGAATATATACATCTTCGTTTGAGGCTTGGGCTGTTCCTTCGTTCTTTCCTGCTTCCTCCTCCATCTTGTCCAGTACCTCAAACATATCACTGACTAGGGACTCACCCAGATTGGGGACCACATTACCCGCGTTGTCAGCGTATTGAGGGTACTCTGCAGCAGCAATATCTTCAACCTCAACTTCATCAATGTCATGTAGTTCGTCGTCACTGGTTGAATCAACTGTTGGAGCATCCTTGACAATGTCATCAGGATTGAGTCTGAACATCTCTGCCAGTTGCTCGTTAGATAGGTCGTGAATTATTTCACCTTCTTCAGGGGTATAACTCACTGACCTTCTGACAAGCAACTGGCAGAGATGTTCAGACTCAATCCTGATGACATTGTCAAGGATGCTCCAACAGTTGAAGATGAGCAAAGCATATTCACCCAGAGGTTCGTGTGTCAAATAAGTTCGATGTGTACCCCATTATTCGTCGGATTTCCAGAATAGGTGAATGTAACTGGAACTCGAAAAAGAGAAGAGAAGAACTACATATGGGCCAATCAAGTTATATTTATCCGCACAGAATGGATTCTGCTTCTTAGGGGGAATCCTTATATATAGAAAGTGAAGACGCAATCAGAAAGTGATGATGTGAACCGGTTTCCGATGATGAATCTTCGTGCGTGCTGATTTGGTTGATATTGTCAGCTGTGGATTGGAACCTTCAACCTTTTGCCCAATACACCGTGTCCAGACGCAAGAGGAGCACAATGTCTATATATTGGGATATGCTGAATGTGAGGGGGAATTCTACAGGTGGTGATGTTAATCAGGTTAGCCTGTGTGAAGATTGAAGCAATGGAAAACTGTTCGTATCATTATCTGGAAAAATCAGTCATATGGGGAATCTTGCTGCTGTGATGGTGTTCTGCAAAGTAAACGAAAGCTACTGTGCCTAACTTCGTTTTCAGGGATGAGGTAGTAACCTGATGGATCGGCAACGTTGGCTAAAATGGTTTTCGTTTGATTCTATTGGCAACCAGAGCAAAGATTGACTGAAGATTGTAAGAGGTGTTATCTACTATTCGCAAGCAACGTACAAGGGGGAATTTGTTGGAGCATATATAGTCATATATAGTGTGTCCGTCGCTTGTCGAATAGTCTAGGCTTAATGTTATACACCTGATATGTTGTAAACACATGAAACTGGGTCATTCGCAGGAGCATATGCGAATGAGACTCAGTCGTACGACTGAGCCATGCTAATGGACCAGCCGTGCGACTGAGAGATGCGATTGGGACATTCGTAAGACTGAACCATAAGAATGGTCCAGTCGTACGATTGAACCATACGCATGGTCCAGTCGTACGATTGAACCATATGCATGGTCCAGTCGTACGATTGAACCATACACATGACAAAACACGCCAAGTAGCCGCCCGTGCCATCCACAGCAACCATCACCTACCAACCGGAAAATACATAAAAGTTAGCGTTGCTGGGTGAACTATAGTTTTATAAAATAAAATACTTTTACTTCCATTTAAAACCATTCTTTACATTCTTAAGCGATCAAACATCATACGTACACACAGATAATAACATTATTATCTTTGATCATCGCTTATTATCTTTCATTCATTTTTCATCCTTCACTTCATCATCAATGAGATTGCATAAAGCAAGAGCTCCATGTTGATCGATAACAAATGTTGATCCCTGTCGGTACACATATTCATTGTAGCTAACCACCCCATTTTTGACCCAAAACTTCAATCTTTTACACCCAAAACCTTGATTTATCACCCAATAAGCTTATCTAAGCTTCTTACATGTTTTCTTACAAAAAACATATGTTTTGGGTGAATTTTTGACACTTTTAAAACCCAATCCCTAAAATCCGGGTTTACATCAAAAGCAATGATTAAATGATGTTTCTTACCTGGATTCTTGGCATTTTCTTGTTGTTTGGATGCCCACAAACACCGATATTCAATCCCGAGATCAACCGAGCCTTCAATCTTCAATTCTCTCTACTTTCTCTCTCGACTCTCTCTCTCTCTAGAACTAGAGTGTTGAGTTGCAAATGAGAGCTGCTCAAGCTGATCCGTTTATATATACCGGGCGTTCCCGTGACCTTAAACTCGCCAAACACATATCCCGAAGAGTTAACTCGGTCTATAACCCATATCCATCGTATTTTCATCAAATGATCTCGTCTAAGCCCATTATTATATTTGGCTCGCTTAGACATTATTCGGGGCGTTACAACATCAATCTTGTATGTGTCTCAGGCATACAAGATCCAACAATCTCCCACTTGCACAAGATTCGTACAAGATTGATACAAGCAGTAAATACCGCCTAATAACAGTTTACTACACTTAATACATATGATTAAGTGCCATTCAATAACATCATCCCGTTCAAGTACCTTACTCAAAATGTTTTAGGTGAATCAATCATCTATCCTTTTGTCATAAATGTCATGTTAAATCCCAGAGACATAGAACAATCATTCTCCATTGATTCAACTTTAGCAGGCCTTAGACATCTTACTCTTAATGAATAAGATGGACAAATCATAGCTTGACTACATACGTCTCTCCCAATTACCTTATATCATACCAGAACTCAGACTTATGTAATGCCATGTTTCAGAACAGCGAAGAACTAAGTCAAAGTATAATATTATGTATCTCAAGTCAGAGGATACCAAATGATATTCGCCTTTACTCAAAATTTCTTATGATCAATTAGGAATATTCCATGTAGTATATTTGAGATGCAGGTCAGTCCAATACTTGTATCCCACAAATATCTATGAACTTTGGCAACAACCTTTTGCTCTATATTCATCCATATGAATATCTACCAATCCAAGTTCATAATAGTCTTAACTTCATACTTGTTCCCACAAGTATGAATGACTACAGACGTTCTGAGTAAATGGTTTACTCATGGATTTTAAACATGCAAAATAGGAATATTAGTTGAAACATTATAACCAAATAATTTATTCAAGTAATAAAGGGTTACAATATCTAAATACAGAAATTAAAGATCATATCCAGTCATAAGAATAGTGAAGTCCCATGGCACAAGTATGACTTTCATGCTTTGCCTTTTCAAGAAGCTTCGTGAGTGGATCCACAATGTTTTGATCCATGTGAACTTTGCGAATACATATCTTTCCCTTTTCAACTCCATCCCTTATGTAGTTGAATCTCCGTTCAATGTGCATCGTCCTTTGATGTATGCAGCATTCCTTGATTTGAGCAATCGCACCCTCGATATCATAAAGAATTTCTAGGGGGTCCTGAATGGAAGGGACTGCCCCTAGATATGCAATGAATTTCTTTAACCATGCAGCTTCCTGAGTTGCTAATGAAACGGCGATGTATTCTGACTCTGTAGTTGACAATTCCACCACATCTTGCTTAGAGCTCTTCCAAGAAATTGCTCCTCCATTCAAGATGAAAATGTACCCTGATTTTGATCGTGAGTCGTCCCGATCAGTTTGGAAAATCACATCTGTGTAACCCTTTACAATGAGTTCCTCCTCACCAGATCCATAGATTAGGAACATATCTTTGGTCCTCCTTAGGTGCTTAAGTATGTTCTTAACAACCATCCAATGACTGTTTCCAGGATTTGCTGGTATCGGCTTGTCATGCTCAAAGCGCATGACACGTCCGGCCTAGTGCATGTCATTGTATACATGATGGATCCTATAGCAAATGCATATGGGATTCCCTTCAGTTTATCTTGCTCATCTTTTGAGCTTGGACATTGAGTCTTACTCAATATCATTTCTCTTTGAATAGGTACCATACATTCTTAGAGTTTTCCATCTTGAACCTTTTCAAGATCTTATCAATGTATGCACTTTGACTTAAACCTATCAACCGCCTTGATCTATCACTATAGATCTTTATTCTAAAAATATTGGCAACTTCACCAAGATCCTTAATGGAGAAATAGCTTCCAAGCCAGGCTTTTACACCCTCCAAGGTTGGAAGGTCATTTCCAAATAGTAGAATGTCATCGACATACAATACTAGGAAAGTAATGATACTCCCACTAGCTTTCTTATATACACATGCGTCATCAGGATTTTTGATGAACCCAAATTTGATTATCTCTTCATCAAAATGGTGATTCCAACTTTTTGATGATTGCTTCAATCTATAGATTGATTTCTTTAACTTGAATACTGGTTAGGATGTTTTTTTATCGACAAAACCTTCAGGCTGAACCATATAGACATCTTCCTCAAGATATGCATTTAGAAAAGCAGTTTTGACATCCATTTGTCAAATCTTATAATCATAATTAGCAACTATGACAAATAATATCCTAATAGACTTTAGCATTGCAACAGGCGAGAAGGTCTCATCATAATCAACTCCTTGAGTTTGAGTGAAACCTTTTGTTATAAGTCTAGTTTTATAAGTATTCAAGTTTCCATGCATATTAGTTTTCTTCTTGAAAACCCACTTACTTCCAACTATTTTGGAGTTAAGAAGTGGTTCAACCAAGTCCCATACTTAGTTTTCATACATAGTTTGCATCTCAACGTTCATGGCTTCAAGCCATTTGTCACAATCCAAATTGGACATTGCATCATTATAAGTGGTTGGTTCATCGGAATCTACCACATAGCATCCATCAACAAAAAATCCATATCTTTTAGGTGGATTACTAATTCTACCAGATCTATGAACATTTTGTGTGCATTGATCAACTATTTGATCACCCTCAACATCCTCATGTTGAGTGCTAGTGTCAACAAAATGTGTATTGGTTTGTGGTTCTTGATCCTCCTAAGATCCACTGTTCTACTGCTAGTTCCTTTTGTAAGGAACATAGCTTCTAAGAACTTAGCCTTCTTGGCAACAAACTCCTTTTGTTCCAATGGATCATAGAAATAATATCCCATAGAATCTCTAGGATATCCAATGAAGATACACTTAGTGGAACGACTTTCTAACTTGTTTGATGTGGGAGTCTTAACATAAGCCTCACAATCCCATACCTATAAATATGATAGTGATAGAACCCTTCCATGCCATATTTCATAAGGTGTTGTTTCAACTTTCTTGGTTGGGGCCATATTCAAGATACGGGCCGTAGAGAGCAAAGCGAAACCCCAAAATGACAGAGGCAATGAGCTTCTAGCCATCATAGATCGAACAATATCCAATAGAGTTTGATTTCTCCTCTCGCACACACCATTGTGTTGTGGTGTTCCAGGTGGAGATAGTTGTGAGACAATACCACAACTTCTAACATGATCTCTTAAAGCATCACTTAGGTATTAACCTCCTCTATCGGTGCGGAGAATTTTTATTTTCTTGTTGAGTTGATTGTCTACTTCATTTTGGAAGATTTTGAACATTTCAAAAGCTTCATATTTGTGTCTTAACAAGTAGACATAACCATATCGAGTATAGTCGTCGGTAAAGGTTATGATGTATCTTTCATGATACCTAGTCATTGGCTTAAAAGGACCACATACATCGGCATATATGATGCCTAATATATCTTTTGTCCTTTCGTATTTGACACTAAAAGGTGCCTTACTCATTTTAACTTGTAAACAGGATTCACATCCATCACATGAACCATATTCACTTGCTTTTAAAAGACCGTTCTTTTGAAGTGTTTGTATGCGCTTCTTGTTTATATGACCAAGACGGCAATGCCAAATATAGGTATCACTCAAATCCAATTTGAGTTTCTTGTTGGTGGTTTGGTACAATGAGCTATCATATAATGTGTTTTCATGAACCAATTCATAAATACCATTAATAGGAATAGCTTTAAAATAAAATATTCCATTTAAAGAAACATGAATTTCATTTTCAATAAATGTTAAAACAGAACAATATTGTATTAATTGGGCACAAAAATAATGTTCCTAGTCAAACTAGGAGCATACAAAACATTGTTTAAAATTGCTTCCAAACCATTTGGAAGCTTCAAGATGTAGTCCCCTCGGCCTTTAATTTGAATTTTTGCCCTATTCCCCATGTAGAGGCTAACATCCCCTTTCTTGAAGTCCTTACTTCTTTTGAACCCCTACAATAAGTTGCAAATATGAGTTCCATATCCGGTATCCAATACCCATGTGTTAGAGGATATTAAATTTAGATCAATCTGAATCATGTAAATTGTACCTGAGGTCTGCCCGGCATCCCTCTTAGCTTGCAACTCTTTGAGATGGAGTGGACAATTTCTTGCCTAATGTCCAATATCCCCACACTTGAATCATTGGTCATTTGAAGCAACCTTTTGCTTCTTCTCCGCTTGTTTTGCTCGTGGCGCTCTTACCACTCCCTTTCCCTTTCCCCTAATGTGCCCTTTACCCTTGCCAACATTTTCCATGGGTGCGAGGTGTGACATCTTCTTGTTCCCACCTTCATTGATGGTGAGAACAGGTAAAACCGTTTACCCATGGCCACCTCGGCAGTTTTGAGCATAGAGTGAAACTCACTTATGTTCTTGTCCCACCCATTCATGTTATAGTTCATGACAAAGTTGTCAAATCTTTTTTACAAAGAGTTTAGGATCAAATCCGTAGCTAACTCTTTCGAGACGGGACAATTCAGCCTTTCGAGGCGGTCAATGTGGCTTTTCATCTTAAGTACATAAGATGAAACAGATTGGGTGTTATCCATACGACATGCATGGAGTGCTTGAACCGTTTCGAAGCGCTTTACCCTTGCTTGTTGTTGGAACGATTCCTTCAACTGGGTGATCATGTCGTACTCCATGATGTTCATACTCCTTTTGGATATCCAAAGTCATACTTGCCAACATAAGGCAAGACACTTGGACCGAGTCCTTGGTGTATTTTACCCAATTGTTATAGGCCTCCTCATCCTCCTCATTAGGTTGATCGGGAATTGGATCGTCTAAAATATATGATCGTTTCTGTTGCTTGAGAACAATTCTCATATTTCAAAACCAATCTATAAAGTTATTATGATTTAGACGCTCCTTTTGGAGAATGGTTCTTAATGATAGTGTGTGAGCGGACAGGATATCATTATTTTCATGGTTGTTGGTTGTCATCTACAAAAGTTAACAAAGTTCAATTTTAGTATTTTTGATATTGTTCATATTTTTAATAATTAAAGCCCTTTTAAGTGTCTTACACAATTTTTAAAATTTTAGAATCCAACGTTACATTTAAATAGTGGTTAGGTGACCTTTATCCCATTATTTAAATTAACAAGGTAGTCAACGTTTTGACAATTACAACCCTTTGCAACTTCTAAGATATGAGATCGACTTAAACATCATATGTTTAGTCGGCACTTTTATCCCATCAACACCTTTGTAAACCATATTGTAGGTGATCCATGATCCATTAAACATGGTTTGCAAATCAAGTTACCCTACTTACACACACATGTGGGTTTTCCAACATAAGTGGTTAGGTTACCTTTATCACACAAATATGGTATCCCCATCACAAATCACAAGTTCCCTCAAAATGGTTAGGTGACCTTTATCCCATGTAAGGCCTCGTTCCTGGAAACCTCACAGTTGGTCAATCACGGCAGTTAAAACATTAAACATTATAATCATACACACTTAAGCAGCGGAAATAATTTATCAAAAACCATTCAGTTTATTTAAACCACTGTTGTTGAGCAATACATCATTATTTAAATGATTACAAAAGAATTGTTTTACTGCATTACAAAACAACAGCAACATAAAATAAGAATGGATGTCAGTCTTTCCCTGCCGAGTGGCTTCACCCTCGTGCCATCCTAAGCAATAATTACCTGCCAACTGAAAATGTATAAAAGTCAACGTTACTGAGTGAGCTCTAGTTTTATAAGTAATAAAGTACTTTCTATATGTTGTATATGAAAATACTCTTTTTTGTAAAATACAACTCTGTACTGTATATGCGAGCACGCATCAACTATATAAACAATATTGTTTGCTCTCTTTACTGTATGCCTTGTCTGTTCTGTAAACTTTTATCTTTATGTTACACTTTCTGTATGGACCAGTGGGCAATACCCCAACTATATGCGCGATGGAAAACGAGAGATGGGCCATCAATATCCCTCGAAAGGGTCAACTCTATCTCCCGAAAGGGTCAACTGTATCCCTCAAAAGGGTCAACGCTATCCCTCGAAAGGGTCAACTGTATCCCCCAAAAGGGTTCTGTGTACTACGTACAAGGCCAACCCAATCACCCAGGACACGCTGCAAAGGTCCTGCCAATCTCAATTGATTGACCCTGTGTGTATAATAGGGTAGCTAACCCGCCGCACAGTTGAGCTAACGACAACATGGTCGTGTACCTCCCGTATGCTTGCAAGACTTGTTAACATTTTCATTAATGTTCCTCTTCTTTTCTTTATTGCTCTTTCACTTTATTATTACGATATACTTTACGTTACGATAATAACATACCACGTAAAGTCACATACTATAAGTAATAATAATAATAGCAATAACAATAATAAGGAACAATAATATGTAATCATATCATGCATGAAACATCATCATTAATAAGCCCTTAGTCAACCTCGGTCAAAACCCTAAAGCACAGACTCCCAGAAAATTTATGTAAAAATTTCTAAGTGCTTAGGCGCATGGGAACTATTTGGGCGCATGAGCCTTGTTCGGGCGTTTCATCACTATGTAGGTGCATCAGCCAACACTTAAACATTTTCACTTTAGGCACATGAACTATTCAGGCGCATGGGCAATACTTGTGCGTATGAACACTTAGATGCATGAGTAATTCGGACGCATGGACACTTAGGCGCATGAGCCACTTGGGCGCAAGGGCACTGTTGGGGCGCATGACGCTACACTTAGTCATTTCTAGGCTCATGGGCCACTATTCAGGCGCATGGGCTGTACTTAAACATTTCTAAGGTAATCTTAGGCGCATGGGCTACTGTTTAGGTGCATGGATTACACTTAATTCTTTTCTAAGGCATTTTCTGGCGCATGAGCCTTATCTAGGCACATGGACCTTCTGTTCAACATGTTTCCAGTATGTTTTCAGCACAATCATCAAATCCATCTCTTCAAAGCTTAATGTGGCTATTCTAAGCATGAAAACCTATGAACATTCAAGAAACACATTCAATCATGCATAATACATATGAGCATACATACTCAAACATTGGAAAATCATTTAAATACATTTTCAGCCCCAAAGATGTTTGAAAACAAGTAAAAACCAGGGTCTAGAACTCACCTGGTGCAACTTGGGTGTTCTTCCTTTTTATCCACTTGCAAAGAGTTCAAAACACCTAGAAACAACATCCAAAAACACGCACACCCGAGCAGAAACACAACCCATAAGCACATAAACACATAACCGGGATAAAACCCGTCATAAACACATAAAAACCACGAATTCCTACCTTGAATTCGTTAACTTCTTCTTCTTATTTCACTAGCCGAGAGTTCTCTCCTTCTCTCTCTCTCTAGAACCAAAGATATATTGATGTGAAGTGAGGGTGGGCGGCCATGACCACCTTTACACCAACTTTATCAAAGGTTTGTCCTTTTGGACACTTTTGGTCCCTCCACTTGGACCTTATAGCTTTTCATTCTTTCATTCTTTATATCTTGTCTTTTTTTATAACTGGGTGTTACAAGTCCACCCCCCTTATATAGGTTTCGTCCCCGAAACCTGTTATTCCTCAAACAGACGAGGATAATGATGCCTCATCTCCTCCTTAGTTTCCTACGTAGATTCAGATCCCTTCCTGTGCCTCCACTATACACACACAAGAGGAACCACTTTATTTCTCAGCCTCTTCTTTTTACGATCGATGATTGCCACTGGTTGCTCCACATAATTGAGCCTTTCATCAACTTCAATGTCCTCCAATGGAACAATCATGTATTCGTCAGCTAAGCACTTTCTCAAATGAGATACATGGAATGTCGGGTGAATTCTACTTAACTCATCTGGCAACTCCAATCTATAGGCCACCTCTCATACTCAAGCAATGGTTCAGAAAGGGCCTATATATCTTAGGCTCAACTTGCCCCGCTTCCTGAATCTGATAATACCCTTCCAAGGTGAGACCTTCAACATAACCCAGTCACCCACCTGGAACTCAATAGGTCTACGTTGTTTATCGGCATACGACTTCTGTCTATCTTTGGCTGCCTTTACGAAGGCTTTGATCCTCTCAAGATTCTCAGTCGTAGCCTCGATTACCTCGACGCTTCCTAACTCTTTCTGACCAATGTCAACCCAACAAACGGGTATCTGCATCTCCTACCGTATAATATCTCATATGGTGGCATACCAATGCTCACATGATAGCTATTGATGTATGAGAATTCGGCTAACGGTAAGTGGTCGTCCCAACTTCCACCAAAATCGATTACACATGCCTGAAGCATGTCCTCCAACGTCTGAATGGTCCTTTCTGACTGACCATCAGTTTGGGGATGATAAGCCGTGCTAATATGTAACCTCGTCCCCATGGAGTCGTGGAATTTCTTCCAGAATTTAGACGTAAACCGGTGTCACGATCAGACACAATGGACACCGGTAAACCATGATGAGTTACAATCTCCTTGATGAACAAGTCAGCCAACCTCTCGGATGAATATGTCTCACGGATCGGTAGGAAGTGAGCACTCTTCGTCAAGTGGTCAACAATCACCCATATGGCATGGTACCCCTTTGGAGTACATGGTAGCTTTGTAATGAAATCCATGGTGATGTGCTCGCACTTCCATTCCGGTATATCCAAAGGTTGGATCTTCCCATATGGCTTCTGATGTTCCGCCTTCACCTGTAGGCAAGTAAGGCACTTACTCACATACTCCACCATATCACGCTTCATACCCGGCCACCAATAATCTTTCTTCATATCTTGATACATCTTTGTGGCACGAGGATGAATGGAGTATCGAGTCTTGTGAGCTTCATCCATAATCCTCACATGTAGATTCCCGAAACGAGGAATCCACACCCCTCCAAATTGAGTTTTAACACCAAGTGTGTTTTCACTCAATTCCCTAACCAGACCTCTCATTCTTTCAGAATTTAGATGATCTTCTTTTAATGCCTCATCCTCCCTCCTCGACATCTTCTTCAGTATCATCTTCATACTCATCATCATCCTCATCATCATCATCTTCATCATCACCATCACCATCTTTGATCTTTAGAGGCTCAATCTTTGACCCCTTTAGCTTTAGCATAATCATCTTATTTTTCTTCTCAAGCTCAACTATTCTCTTTATCGATGCCAGCACCAACTCATTTTGACTTGTAAGCGGATGGTGGGCTTGGCTTGGAGCTCTCTCATACAGGTTGCTCTTCTCACTAAGCTCCCTGATCTTCTTGCCTTGAGCAACATTCACTTCCATCATCTTGTGTAACTGAGAAGCCCTAAGCTCACTGGTGGCAAGCAGCCTAAGCACAGTGCTGCTTAGGTTAACCAGCTGTTCCTCTAACCCAATATGAGGTAGAGTATGTCCAACTGGAAATGGAGAATGTGTGGAGGGACCTACTTGGTGAGTGGTGGTGGTAGTAATGGATATGGTGAATATGGGAGGTGGAATGTGTGTGGGATGTGGTGGAGATGTTGTGGTAGTTGTGGTGGGATGAATGGTAGTAGTAGTGGGAGAAGTGGTGGTGTGGTAGTGGTGGTGGCAGTGGCTGTGGCAAGAGATGTGATCACAATAATCCTCGACCTCTTGCTCTTCTTGCCGTGGTGATAAGCCATCCTCTTCTTCCTAGATACTTTGGCCGTAGGTGCTCCCCCTTGGCTACTAGACTGGTCAGGGGTGTATGTAGGATTAGTAATGTCATCAGCAACATCCCTTGACTCAGCCTGGCGTTCACCAACCGCCTCTAGGCCTTTACCAGTGGCCACGACCCTGTTCCCAGCCGTCCGTACCAAAGGCTCATCATATGTCTCCTCTTCTTCTTCTATCCAGAAATCTGAGTGGATAGCAGCATGTTCAGATCCACCTGGAGCAGAAGAAGTACTGGGTGGATGTGGTGAAGATATAGTGGTCGTATCGGTGGCCCGTGAAGTACTGGGACCTTCATCTCCCCTACCTTGACCGTCATCTTGGTCATCATCATCGTTATCATCATCGGATGTGGTAGTCATGAAGGGCTCAGTATCTGAATTACTGTCATCATGACGCCATTTCTTGCGAGCAAGCTCCACGTAATCATCCCTTGCCAAATGCCCAAACAATCTCCTGACAGGGGGCTTCACCTGCTTCCCCCTGTAAACTTTCATCCTCCCCAATGTTGTGTCGTCCATAACTTCGAGCACAACAACATCATCCCTTTCCTTTGGTAGCAAAGGAAGCTTCTCGTCTATAATAAGCTATAAGAAACATGGGTACATACAGAAGCCTTCCTTGCCTTTAGCCTCAGGTTCTTGATCAAGTAGGAGAAGATAATGTGAGAGAAACTAAACAGGTGGTTTAGTACCAGTGCAATGTATGCATTCTAGATTTGGTCAGATAGCTTTCAAATCCTCCACGTCTGGATGCAATACACTTTAGGATCACATGTGTCAGATACTTGAATTGCGGGCACATGTGACTCTTGTTCAGTACTCTGGCATTTAAGTCACCAGCGTACTTGATCCTCATAAAGCATCCCTGGACAGTTAGGGGATGTGGCTTAGTTGGGTGGTCTCCATCCTCACCCAGACCTAAGACCCATCTCCAGTCATCCTCAGTAATCTCTATCTCTTGACCAAAAATGGAGCTCTATGGATGGTCAAGCTCAATGGACCGATCAACCCTAGCGCTTTCCCGAAGGCTTGCGAAATAGAACTGTAAGGTGTGCAGGGGACAGAGATAGCCTTGAAGATCCATGATCTGTGGAGAAAGGCAATAATCCCTGAGAACTTAGAAGCATTCTTGGATGTAGAATCAAGGTGAGCACAGATGTTATGCTTGGTGTTGATAGTCCACCTATCAGCCATGTTGCTATAACACAAGACACATAAACATTAGATTTGTGCATAAGGCTGACTATTGGAAATAAGCTATTTTGACCAATCTGGTTCAATCATGTGATTGAACCATACGACTGAGTTCAGTCGTGCGATTGAACATGCGGCTCAGTCGTGCAATTGAACTTGCGATTGAACTTAGTCGTGTGTTAAGCCATGTGGTTGAGTCAGTCATGCGACTGAGTCACCGAATGATTCAATCGTGCGAATGAATCTTGTGTCTGGCTCAATCGTACGACTAAAGTTCATTCGGAGTGTCCATTCGCAGAATGCTTTGTGCGACACTGTAACCCTGAATCTTGGTCAATCTTGATGTTAGACGTCGTGTTTAGATTCATTAGATTCCCAGTAACTCCAAATATCACTTAATGTCCCTCATTTCAACTATTATGTCCATTTAAGTGGTCTATATTAAGAGTTTTACAGATTTCTTGATTTTGGCGATTAGGTCATTTAGGGTTTGATTTCCCCAGTCATTTTGATCGATTTCAGTTCCACAATACCTGTAGATGAACAATAGATTGGTTAGCAACACAATCGCCAAGAAATCAAGGTGAGATGAAATTTTGGCACGACGTCTACGTATGAGCAGTTTTTTGAACGATTTGTGGGGTGGTGAGAAATGCGACTGACTCACCCATATTTTATTCTATTTTAATGTTCAGTCGTACGACTGGACCCATGCACATGCTCTAATCGTGCGACTGAGGCCATACTCATGCTTCAGTCGTGCGACTGGGGTTCAATCGTGCGACTGGCTCATACTCCTTGATCCATTCATGCGATTGGTTCAGTCTTGTAGTCCAGTCGCATGGTTGTTCCTACTCATGGTCTAGTTGTATGACTGGCTCATACTTATGGTTTAGTCGTGCGATTGGCTCATACTCATGATCCAATCATGCGATTGGCTCATCCTTATGAGCTTGAACCTTTACACTTTCAATCCTTTAAAATGTTAACATTTGATAAACATTATGACCTTTTAACACCATTTGATCACCTCAGATGTGATCCCTTAATTTGAAACTGATTTGTCACATGAGACGTGACCCCTTTAATTTAAACTGACTGTCACCGCAGACATGACCCATTTTAGTAAGTGATTCACAAAGTACATCCAGTTTTATACTCTGACGATTAATCCTACAAACAACTAGAAAATAGAAAATAACTTAGAAATTTAAACAAACAAGACATATTTTGTTGTTTTGGGTTTGAGCAGAACAACTTCAAGTTGATTAGATCATTTCTGAACGATTCATTATGGAATCATACAGGTATAACAGAATCGTTTAGGAACCCCTTATTAATATGCCCTTGATGCTAGATTCTTGTTGTGTTTAAGAGTCATGAGCACTTTCAAGAAACCATACTAAAGCTATAAGATGCACACAATGATTTTGACTTTCAAGAGTTGCAGTCAAGATAATTGTTAGTATGTTTGTCCTTTTAAATCCATACACAGACTTTTGACTTACAATGGTGATGAATTAGGTTTAATTATTTCAACATGCATTTGTGGATCTCACACTTATTTGCTTTTCAAAACAGTTACGTATAAAGTGATACTTAATACCGATGTGTTTAGTTTTAGGATGTTGGACCGGATTTTTGGTTACAGCAATAGCAGTAGAATGATCAACAAAAATCAGAGTGTTAGAAAATTGCAAACTGTCATCGCGCATTGTGGTAGAATCTAAATTATTTGTGAACAGCAACTAGTAGTAGCAACGTATTCAGCATCACATGTTGATAGAGCAACGAAGGTCTACTTCTTACACTGCCAGGTGACTAACCATCTACCAAAGAACTGACATCCCACTGATGTTGACTTGTAATTCATTTTGCAACCACCATAATCCGAGTCACTATACGCTGTAAGCTCAAAGTCATCGTCATGAGGATACCACAACACAAGTGTTGGAGTACCCTTCAGATAATGAAAATTCATTTTCACTCCTATAAGATGGTTTACTTTTAGGTTCCGCCTGATATCTAGAACAAAGACATGATGCATACATGATATCAGGTCGTGAGGCTGTGAGGTACATGAGGGATCCGATCATTTCTTTGTACATGGTGGCATCAACCAGATCACCATTTTTGTCGGATGCCACGTCATGGTTTGTGACAAGTGGAGCCCTAGTTGTAGAAGCATTCTCCATATCGAATCGACTGAGGATATCACCTACATACTTGGTATGATGTAGGAAGATTCCCTTTGGTGTCTGATCCACCTGTAATCAAAGGAAGAACTTCATCTCCCCCATCGCACTCATCTCAAACTCTACTTTCATTACAGATTCAAATTCATTACATAACTCTTAGTTTTTGGAACCGAAGATTATATCATGAACATAAATTTGTACATTAGTAAGTCGCAATCTTTTTCTTTGATGAACAGTGTACAGTCAATCACTCCTATGTGAAAGCAATGTTTCAAAAGATGAGTCGTGAGTTTTTCATACCAGGCTCTAGGGCTTGATGGAGCCCATAGATAGCCTTATCCATCTTATAAACTATGTCCCAATGATAAGGATCCTCAAATCCTTCGGGTTGACTGACATAAACCGTCTCATGGATTTCACCATGAAGGAATGCACTTTTAACATTAAGTTGATAGACTTTGATCTTCATGTAGGATGCATAAGCAGAACATTTTATTTATTTAAAATTATAAGTTTCAAATATATTACAATCATAAGCCTCAAAACATGAAATAGTTCCAAATAAAGCAGAACATCTCATAAACATTTTATTTATTCAACTAGGTTCAAGTCCTAGTTTTATTGCAAACTTCAAAAGACCACTTTAAACTTGAGGATGACCTGAAACATGATAAAAATAAAAGGCAACTATAAAGTTAGTGAGTTTCCATGGTTTTCATACATAATATCATAAGGTTACAAGTAGCAATTCATGTCATAGGTCATAAGTTAGTAAGGTTATAGAACACATATCGTTACAACCAAACCTCGACTTGATTACAAGTATATAAGATTGGTTAGGTGTATTTGGTTCCGATGATGAACAAGCATATGTCATCAGGAGCCGACAATACCTCAGCTTTAGCACCAAATAGGCTTGTCAGGCCCAATGATCTAAGACGTCGCTAGGCTAGCAATAGTTAATGATTGTAAACAAACTATGTATCTCATATAATCACTTACAACAAATAAATAACCATGACAAAACATAAAGATGAATTGTAAGTTCTTTAAAAGTCTCAAACGTTTATAAGTGTAGGATGTATAAGTATCATGTTTCACCCCAAAATATTGTGAAAAATGTAAAAAGGGACAAGGAAACTCACTTGGTCAAATGAGTATATGATGAAGATTATATAGATCGATATTAAACGTTGTTCCAAGATGAATCGTCACAAGGCACCTAAATTTATATATATTACATGAGTTAGTTAATATTAAGATTTAACAAATAAATGCGAACTAAGTTTCAATAAGAATGGGTATTTGGGGTTTTGTCAACAAATTATATTTTCATAGAATGATTTGATTAGATTTTGTATAAAATATGGAATAAGAATAACATTTATAAATTTTGTAAGATTTATGTAAAAATACAGTTTCATAGCTAAACTAAATAAGCACTTTTAAACAATAATTAAAGGCAACGTTAAAAATAAACCTCATTTCACACAACGATATATGTTTATTATTTAAATAATTAAGGATTTAGTGAATTACAACAATATTTAAAGTCTCTCTTTTTTATATACGAAAAATAATTTAAATATATCATTTAGAATAAATAATTAATGTGGTAAGTTTAAACAATATGTTAAGTCTATCTAAATATATATTATTTGAATTCCATAAGATTAAACCAAGAATAATCTTTATTTAATTTTTATTTTTTTAAAGAATTATTCTATTAAAATTTAGCTAATTACTTACATTTTTAAACATAAACAAATACTTAAATAGATATATAATTAATTAAATAATTTCAGAAATTTATTCGGTGGCCACAAAATTATTTAGAGTTTATAAACACATTTTTTATATTTTAAGAATTTTACCAAAATAAGTTTTTAGGCTAAAAGCCTTTAAAAAAAATACATGAGGATCCCCGGGTTCGAACCCGGGACCTCATGTTTAAAGCCCCACACCTTAACCGTTGAACCAAAGGCCTCAGTCTTAAGATAAGTGGGTTTCAAAGGTTTAAAAACGTAAAAAAAAAAATCCCCAAATTCCCTATGAACCCTAGAATCATTTAACCCCAATCGAACCCCAATTCGATTATGATAATGAAATTAACCTTGGGGCTTTTAATCCCCAAGTAAAACTGAGCAGATCCATGTATTTATTTACCCGATTTGAGATCGAACTGTCAGTGACAAAGACAAAGAACGTTCGTGAACTCGTAGAGCTTGATCGATGTTCAAACGATGATGCCAATCAAATTGTTGCACAGGGAGCTTCTAATGGTGTACAAGATCAAAAGCCCTCTGTCAATTTTTGTTTATGATGCACAAAAGATGGTTTTCGATTGAGTTGCAGAACGCAACGTTTACGAGAGTAGATATTGGTGTTCGTTTGTTTATCAGGTGAAATTGAGTGTTCAATTAGCTTTAGGGAACCATCTGATGATTTTCCTTCAATTACTTCAGCATTATTGGATGAGTTTCAAGTCGAACGGCTGGGACCTTGAATGCACATTTCGGTTACTAATTAAATGGTGTTAACATCTCATTACTTCGACATCAAACATGGTCAGGGTTTCGAGTAGGGATCACGAAGTGATTCGAATGATTTAATTCGATTCTCAACAGCTATTTAAGGTCTTATACGGTCGCCAGAGCCGCTGGTCTAGCCACCTGAATTACGTGAAGGAAGAAAGGGAAAGGATTCGATTTTTTCACATTTAGTCCCTGGGGTTTGAAAGTTAACATTTTATGTACAAACCTTGTTGTTAAAGTTTATAAAACAACCCCCAACCTTATTTGAGTTTTAAACACTTTGAAGTTACTAATTTTTAAAAGTTATTATTACGATTATTATTATTATTATTATTATTATTATTATTATTATTATTATTATTATTAATTATTATTATTTTACCGTTATGATTATTAATGTTAGTATAATATTATTTTTATTCATATTATTATCATTTAACATTACTATTAATATTATTATTATTATATTACTATCATTGTTATAATTTTATTATTATATTTATTGGTGTTATAGTAATTTTTATTAGAAATTTAATCACAAACTAACAAGTAAACACAAGTAGCCCACAAATTTCATAAAAGACATAACTAGTCCTTACAATAGTTTAACAAAATTAACTTTTAACTTAACGGGAATACGAGATGTTACAGTTTTCCCAACTTAAAACAATTTCCTCCCGAAATTAAGAGAAATGAAGCTATACAAATAAGAACGGGTATCTCTTCTTCATGTGCTCCTCGCGTTCCCAGTAAATTCAATGCCACGTTTATTCTCCCAACGAACCTTAACGATTGGGGTTGTCGTGGTTCTAGTCTTCTTCATTATGCGGTCCATGATCTCAACAGGTTTCTCGACAAAATGCAATGACTTGTCCATCTGGATGTCTTCCAACGGAACATCCAGACTTTCATCAGCGAAGCACTTTCTCAAATTTGAGACGTGGAATACAGGATGAACTCCACTAAGGTTGGAATGTAGTTCTAGTTTATAAGCCACTTTCCCGATCCTTTTCAGGATTTTGAAAAGTCCTACAAATCTTGGAGCCAGTTTACCCTTCTTTCCAAAGCGAACCACACCCTTCCATGGTGAAACCTTAAGAAGAACCATCTCCCCAACTTCGAATTCCAATGGCTTACGTTGCTTGTCAGCATATCTCTTTTGATGACTTCTTGCCACTTCAAGGTTCTTGCAGATGATAGAAACTTTATCGATCATCTATTGGTTCAGGACCAGTGATAAAATTTTCACCAATGGAGGTCCAGCAAATCGGTGAACGACATTTACGACCCTAAAGTGCTTCGAATGGTGCCATCTTGATACTCGAGTGTAACTATTGTTATACAAAATTCCCCGAGTGGTAGATGTGTATCCAAATCACCACCAAAGTCAAGAACACACAGGCATAGCAAATCCACCAAGGTTTGGATCCTTCGCTCGTTTTGACCATCAGTTTGAGGATGGTAAGCCGTGCTTAGGTCCAATTGAGTACCCAAGAGTTCTTGCATAGACGACCAAAAATGCGAAGTGAAACGAGCGTCTCGGTCGGATATGATGTGCAGAGGTACACCATGATGACTTACTATCTCATCAACGTATATACGAGCTAACCTTGATGTCTTGTAAGTGTCACGTATGGGTATAAAATGTGCCGATTTGGTCAATCGGTCAACGATCACCCATATGCTATCATATGCTCGAGAGTTCGGGGTAGTTTAGTTATGAAGTCCATGGATATATGTTCCCACTTCCACATAGGGATCTCCGGTGCTCCAAGTAATCCACTTGGACGTTGATGTTCGGCTTTAACCTTTGTACACGTGATGCACTTAGCTACGTAAGTCGCTATATCCTTCTTCATTCCAGGCCACCAATATTGACTACATAGATCCATGTACATTTTATCGGAACCAGGTTGAATAGAATATCAAGTTTGATGAGCCTCATTCATGATAAAGGTACGAAGATTTCATGATTTCGAAACCAGATTCGATTTGCAAAGCACATCAATCAATTGGGTGTCGTTTCCAATCGGATTAAAAGATTATGCTCCAGGTCATCCTTCATTCTTCCTTCTTGTTGCACCATTTGTTAGCCTCCAAGATACTAGACTCGATGTCACTATCTATTCTCAAGTTTTGTAGCAGTACGGTAGTCTCGTTGACATCTAGTTGGATCTTAGTATCGAACTCACCCAAGTGTCAAACAATTGACGTCGATCGCCAATTTCGTGGAACGAGATTGTCTTGTTGTGACTCTTTCGACATAGAGCATCGGCTACAACATTTGCCTTACCAGGATGGTATCGAATGTCACAATCGTAGTCACTAATCAACTCCACCCAACGACGTTGAATCATATTGAGATCTTTTTTATTAAAGACATGTTGAAGGCTTTTGTGATCGGTGTAGACAATGCTTTGATTACCATACAAGTAATGTCTCCAAATCTTCAAAGCAAACACGATAGCTCCAAGCTCGAGGTCATGTGTTGAGTAATTCACCTCATGGACCTTCAATTGTCTCGATGCATAAGCTATGACCTTTCCTCGTTGCATGAGAACACAACCAAGGCCTTGTTTAGATGCATCACAATACATGCTGAAGTCGTCATTTCCATCGGGTAGAGTTAAGATAGGAGCATTGCACAACTTGTGCTTTAATGCTTCAAAAGCTTCTTCTTGCTCGGAACCCCACTCGAATGGTTTATTCTTTTGTGTCAAAGATGTGAGTGGCTTTGCGATCCTCGAGAAGTTGGCATTGAATCACCGATAATAACTAGCAAGACCAAGAAAAGAACGAACTTCGGTAGGAGTTGTAGGAACACACCAATTCTTCACAACTTCCACCTTTGAAGGATCAACGTGAATCCTTGGCTATTCACCACGTGTCCTAGAAATTAAACTTCCTCGAGCCAGAAATCAAACATCGAGAACTTCGCGTACAATTTCTCTTTCTAAAACAATTCAAGAACCAATCTCAAATGCAGTTCATGATCGTGTTGGACTTGGAGTAGATAAGTATGTCATCAATGAAGACGATCACAAACTTGTCTAGATAAGGCTTGCATACTCAGTTCATGAGATCCATGAAGATAGCAGGAGTATTGGTTAAACCAAAAGGCATAACCATGAACTCATAGTGCCCAGATCGAGTACGGAATGCAGTCTTTGGATATCATCATCATGGACTCGTAATTGATGATATCCAGAATGTAGATCAATCTTCGAGAATATAGCAGCTACTTGAAGTTGATCAACATGTCATCGATACGAGGAAAAGGATAACGATTCTTGATGGTAAGCTTGTTAAGCTCACGATAATCGATGCACATACGAAATGATCCATCTTTCTTCTTTACAAAAGGACAGGTACACCCCAAGGCGAAGAACTAGGACGGATGACGCCCTTCTCGGATAGCTCTTGAAGTTGACTAAGAGTTCTTGCATTTCCGATGGTGCAAGTCAATATGGTGACTTAGCCACGGGGTTTGCTCCTTGTATCAAGTCAATTTTAAACTCGATTTCACGCACGGGAGGTAAACCACTAAGGTTATCGGGAAATACTTCAGGAAAGTCTCGTACGATAGGGACATCCCTAAGTTCTTTCCCTTTGACTTTGGTGTTGACCACGTAAGCCAAGAAATCCATATACTTCTTGCTTAAGCACTTTGGGGCTTGAGTGCAAGACATGAGTTTAAGTCCATTGGAAGATTATTCACCGAACACCTTCAATGTGTCACCAGAGGGTAACGGTATACGGATGCATATGTCAAAACAAATGATCTCGGCATGGTGTTTAGCTAACCAATCCATACCAATGATGACATCGAAGCTTCCAAGTTTCATAAGAATAAGATCAATAAGGAAATCGTGTGTGTCAAGGCTTAAGATGCAATCACGAATAACGACATCAACGGTGATCGGTTCTCTATGGGCAACTTCAACGGTGAGAGGTCTTTCTAGTTTCGTATGTGGCTTAGCAAGAATGGGTTCATACTCTAACGAAACAAAACTCTTATCGGCTCCAGAATCAAATAGGACATAGGCATAAGTTTTATTACTAAGAAACATACGTCTTGAATTTTAAGGTATTTAACGATACATGTAATGTATGAAAAGAATGGGATCACAAAAGTTAAAGGTAAGTTAACATACCATTCAGCACATCATTGTTTGCTTATGCTTGGTTAGCATTGATGTTGAAAGCACGTCCTCGGGCTTGTGGAACATTACCCACAAGACGAGGGCACTGTGGGCGGAAAGGACTAGGTTCCCCACAGTTGTAGCAAACACGATTTGTGAAAACGGTAGCATTGTTAGGTGCACGGTGGCAAGTCGCCACCAAATGACCATATTTACCGCATAAGGTACAGATACGACAAGGTTGATTCCCCGGATGGCGATACCTACAAGTGTTGCACATAGGTTGAGGACCAACATAGGCCCTAGCCCCAAGCACTTGTGCCACAGGTGTAGCCGCAGTTACAAGTTGTCTTTGGGGTTGTTTGGGTGCAGCCACGACATAGTTTTGAGGGTAGAGGAGTTGGTTTGGTGGGTTGTTGTTGTGGTGGTTTTGGTGTGGGAATGTTGACAGGCTGTACTAGCATTCTGGATGTGAGGTCGGCTTTAGATTGCTTGACTAGTTCAGTCCTGCTCCCAGCACCAACTTCGTTTAAGGCTTCAATAACCAATCCTTTTGTGTATACTTCAGACGAACAGATCTTGGTGGTTATTTCCAAGATGATGTCCCTGGACCATGCCTTGATCTCAATCAATGATCTACCCAGATGTTTGGCTATGAACCTGATCATGATCTCTAACCTTTCCCTTTCCAACACATCATAACTTGCCCATCTACCTTGGATTTCTTCAATCTCTACTCTTCTGATTTCTGAGTCAAGTTTTTCAGTGTCGTGGCCTTTCCTAAACAACTGATCAATGATGTTATCCATTGATCGGCTGTGTTCGGCATCAGCCTTCTTCACCATTGTCTCCAAGTCAGTCTCCTTCTCATTCTTCCTTTTCTTGTATGTGACATGAAAGTCTTTAGTACTTTCAGTCACTTTCTCCATGTCAGCATCCTTCACCTTCTCCTTTTCAGTTTCTTTCCTTTATGCCATCCTCTTTCTTTTTGCTTTCACTGACTGAATCTCCCCCTTTTTGGTTGCATTGGTTGCAAGGTTTGATTGTCAGAAAGCCTTTTGCTCACAGCCGCCTCTATCATGGGTTGTATAACTGAGGGAAGCCTCTCATCAAGGGTCTGAAGGACTATATCAGTGATAGTTGATGTGATGAGAGGTAAGGAATGTTGAAAGATAGCAGCTATTTGCTTAAGGGGGTTCTGTCCCTGAGAAATAGTGCCAGAAGCAGAGGCAGGTGGCTGAGTGTTTTGGAGTGGCTCAGTGTATGGGAGACCTTCAGAGGAAGGTGCCATCTGTGGGTTGTGAGGGGTAGATGGTCTGTGATCCTGAGAAATGTTGGCAAGTAGCTCTTTGATACTGCTCACCTCATCCTCGAGGATGGTGTTTTGGGCTAAAACATCATAAAAGAAGCCCAGGTCATCATCAGTGTTTACTGAATCACCTGACCTCCTGATAGAATCATGATGAACATGCTCTGAGTGTAGATCAGTAGTAGCATGTGCCCCTTGGTCATGGTACTGGGGACTTCCTGCCTCAGGACCATGTCCTTCATCAGCAGTTGCCTCTGGTGAGGTCTTATGAATGTTACCAACTTCAGTCTGATCATATGCTGAAGCAGGAGAAGTGGTAGCCTCACCAGAAATTCAAATCTCCTTCATCAGCAGTTGCCTTTGGCAATGATGATGGTAGGACTTTGGGGGGCGGTTGCAGTGGGAGAGGGTGTGAAGGCAGTATGCACCCAGGGAGAGTGGTGCGTTTCAATAGAAACCTCCTTAAGTGAGGAAGGTTCCAGATGTATAGGTGCCCCAGAGATGGTTGCTACAGGCTCCTGTTGAGAGGAAACCTGAGCGGTTGAGGGGTGGGTGAGTCCGGGTATCTACTGGGGGGTTATGACCAGTAGATATAACCTGCGTTTGTGTTGCAGGGGCATCCTCAGGGGACTCATTTCCCTGAGTACCCTTTTTGGCTTTCTTGTGTTTAGGTTTGGTGGGGACAAAAGATTTGGAGGTGGTGGCTGTTGGAGCATATATAGTCATATATAGTGTGTCCGTCGCTTGTCGAATAGTCTAGGCTTAATGTTATACCCTGATATGTTGTAAACACATGAAACTGGGTCATTCGCAGGAGCATATGCGAATGAGACTCACTCGTACGACTGAGCCATGCTAATGGACCAGCCGTGCGACTGAGAGATGCGATTGGGACATTCGTAAGACTGAACCATAAGAATGGTCCAGTCGTACGAGTGAACCATACGCATGGTCCAGTCGTACGATTGAACCA
This sequence comes from Flaveria trinervia, assembly GCA_025506515.1. Classification (NCBI taxonomy): domain Eukaryota; kingdom Viridiplantae; phylum Streptophyta; class Magnoliopsida; order Asterales; family Asteraceae; genus Flaveria; species Flaveria trinervia. Next base: position 72,500,966 of record CM046450.1, on the reverse strand, counting down.
TACGCATGGTCCAGTCGTACGATTGAACCATACGCATGGTCCATTCGCATGAATGGGCCCAGTCGCATCTAATATGGGCCGAGGCCTATACATACCAGTTTTAATGTGTAGAAGGGAGGGGGTTGAGATAGGAGTCTACCCGGAGCCTAGGGCTACCGGATGAGAGGGGAGATCATGCTCGATCTTCCCCTTGCCAAGAGTCTTGATTCTTTTGTTGTAACGAACTTGTAATCGTTAGGTTTTATCAATGAAACCATTCAATTATAGTTCGTGTTATTGTTTGACTTTTGGTTTGTGCTGTTGTTTATCCTTCCGTCAAGACATGCTCGGATGTTTACCGATCCAGCGACTTCACATGGCCGTGGGTTCCAGCTGCGTGGGTTTTTGCAGTTTGGCAGCCAGTTTGAGTGACTGGTCTGAGTTGTGCCTGGAGTATACTTCAGGCAATACAGCCGTGGCAGGGACTCCAAGGCCAACAAGTCCGTTAGCTTTCAGCTGGTTTACTATAATGGCCATTAGGAACCGAGTATATAATATCCATCGGTTAGCTATAGGCTTGGAGGCCATATCCTTGAGTTCAAGAAATAATATTTCAGAAAAATTTAAGTGTTGTTGGTCAAGGATAGAGAATAATACCTGCTGCCACCTCGTCGACATTTGATCCCAAGAAGAAGTCTTAGGAGCTAAGCATACATTCAACATATGAAAAATTAGTCGTTCCGCATCATGGAAATGTTTCTGCAGGATGGTAGAGGCACTAAGGTTACCCTGGTGTCCATGTTGGGCAAATGGTAGATCAGTGGTGCCCTTTGGATACCCAGTGGGGAAAGTGGCATCATCCAGTTGTAGGGTTTGTCGAAGGATTTCTGGAGTGATGACCACCTGACGATTGTTGACGAACGACTGGAGAGAGTTGGTGTCACTCTCCCTAGTGACGAGGGTGACGTTCGTCCAGAACTGCTGGAGGGATTCGGCATGAATGGTATGATTTAGAAGGAAAGCCGTTTTGTATGGAGAGTTGATCATTAGATCAATGGCATTATCAAATTTTGCCGAGAAGGGTGATTTAGTAAGGTAAGCAACATAGTTGTGTCGTGGTTTAAGCTTCATGTTCGCCATTGATGTGAGAGAAGGTTCTGAGTTTTTGAACGTTAGGTTTGAGATGATGAAGCTCTGTAAGACAAGGTACTTATAGGGTATGGGTTATAAAGCAACTGAAGGGTTTGGTACGAGTCATCAGTAGTTTTAAGCGACTGATGACGTGGTATTAACCTTCAGAGGTTGAAACAACTGAAGTCTTGGTTGTAGGCATCAGTAGTTATAGAACTACTAAAGACCATGGTTTTTAGCTTCAGATGTTGGAAATAGCTGACGACGTGATGTTAGTCATCAGTTGTTGTGAAACTACTGAAGACATGGTTTTGTCATCAGTTGTTGTAAACAGCTGACGACGTGGTATTAGTCATTAGTAGTTGTGAAACAACTCAAGACGTGATTTTGTCATCAGTTGTTTTAAAATGAAGCAGTAGTTTTAGAAACAACAGAAGAGAAAATTCTCATCAGTAGTTTTCGTCAATTCATAGCTTTTTAGCTGTTTCATACTGTCCTCAACACTTACTCATCAGTCTTTTTGGCTGTTTTTCAGTTGTTTCATAGGACGTCAGTACTTATCTGTTTGTACTTATATCAGTAGTTATGACTGTATCAGTTCTTGTAACAGAATCAGTACTTATTTGTGATATGGTTACAAATGATCATTAGTACTTATTTGCTGAGATCATTAGTAGTTATCACTTATTCTAGCTGCAGCATACCAAGCCTTAACACTAAGTTTTGGAAAGTCAAACTATCCAAAGGCTTAGTAAAAATGTCTGCAAGCTCATCAGCACTAGGCACAAACTTTGGATCAGTCGGACCTTTTTTAATACAATCCCTAATAAAATGATGTCTGATCTCTATATGTTTGGTCCTAGAGTGCTGGACAGGATTCTTGAAAATGCAAAGAGCTGAAGCACTATCCATTAATAATAGAGTCTTAGTCTCTGTAATGCCATAATCCAAAAGTTGGTTTTGAAGCCAGAGTACCTGAGAAGTACAGCTTGCAGCAGCAATGTACTCTGCTTCAGCAGTGGATGTAGCAACCGATGTTTGTTTCTTACTCTGCCAAGAAATCAAACAGTTTGCCTAGAATTGACATCCACTAGAAGTTGACTTTCTGGTTACTTACACCCTGCATAGTCACTATCAGAAAAGACATCAATTTGCAAGAGTCCAGTGGAATACCATAAACCTAGAGATTGTGTACCTTGCAGATATCTAAGATCCGTTTGACTGCAATCAAGTTAGACTCTTTAGGAGCAGCCTGAAATCTAGCACAAACACACGTTGCAAACATAATATCTGGTCTAGAAGCTGTTAAATACATCAAGGACCCAATCATACATCTGTAAAGTGTTTCATGAACAGCTTTACCTTTCTGATCTGCATCCAGTTGTGTGGTGTTGCACATGGGAGTAGAACAGGGCTTACAATTTTGTAAATCAAACTTATGTATATTTAGACTGATGAATGAAAGTCCCATCAGCCTTTTGTTTGATTTGCAATCCTAGAAAGAACTGTAATTCTCCCATTGCACTCATTTCAAACTTCTTATGCATTAAATTGGTAAGTCATCATACAACTGGGGATCAGAGGATGCAAAAATAATATCATCAACATAATTTGAACAAGTAGCTTATGCTGATCCACCTTCTTAATGAATAAAGTTTTATCTATGGAGCCTCTAGTGAAATTATTTTGAAGAATAAAATTTGATAATGTATCATACCAGGCTCTAGGAGCTTGTTTCAACCCATAAAGAGCCTTATCAAGTTTGTATACCCAATCTGGATGTTTATTATCCTCAAAACCTGGTGGTTGACACACATAAACTCTTTTTTTATTTTACCATATAAAAATGCACTTTTAACATCCATTTGAAAAACTTTAAAATTGTGAAATGCTGCATAGGCTAAGAACAATCTAATTGCCTCCAGTCTGGCTACAGGGGCAAAGGTCTCATCATAATCAATACCTTCTTCTTGTGAAAACCCCTGAACAACCAGTCTGGCCTTGTTCTTAACAATAAGCCCATTTTCATCTGTTTTTTCCTAAACACCCATTTAGTGACTATTGCACACTTACCTGGGGGTAGAGGAACCAGTTCCCACACTTGCTGTTTCTTGAACTGAAGTAGCTCAAGCTGCGTGGCTTCCACCCATCCATTGTCTCTCAAAGCAATATGATAGTTCTTTGGCTCTTGCTGACTGATGAAGAGAGCATAGAAGCACAAGTTAGACAATTGACTTCTTGTTGAGACGCCAGCATTGATACCACCAATGATTTGAGACATGGGGTGATCCTTCAGCTCTTGGTGCACAATAAGATCAGTGCAAGTGTGTGTAGCCGGTTCAGCATGAGCAGATGTTGATTCAAATTCTTGAAACCAAGTATTAGATGGCAAATCAAACGATGTAGAGGAATCAGAAATCTCATGAGCATTTGTTGTGGATGGAGCTGCAGAAGTACAGGAACATCAATTTTAGCAGACTCAGGCAGTTGGTCACTGAACTTGAAAAGGTGAGTACTGATATCATCATCATCTTCAGTACCACCAGGTGGGAGACTTGCTGCAGAAGATGATTTATCCACATGATCTGCAACAGCTGGTGTTTGATAAGGAGCATATTGCAGTATGTCCAGATCAAACAACTCCACAGGGTTTTGTGGAATTTTATCTTAGAGATTCATTGAATTTCACATGCAAGGTTTCTTCAACTATCTTTGTTCTGTAGTTGAAGACTCTGTATGCCTCGCAAGTGGATGAATAACCTACAAAATACCCTGCATCCACCTTAGGATCAAATTTGTTGATTGACCCTTTGTGTTGAGAATGAAACAAGGACATCCAAAGGCTCTGAAGAATGAAATCAAAGGAGCCAAATGATGTAGAGCTTCATATGGAGTCTTCATCAACCTCTGATTTACTAACACTCTATTATGCACATAGCAAGCTGTATTGACAACTTCAGCCCAAAAAGTCAAAGGGAAACCAGAGTCAGCCAACATGGACCTTGCGGCTTCAATTAAAGTCCTGTTCTTTCTCTCCACTACTCCATTTTGTTCTGGAGTCCTTGGGATGCTAACACCTTTTGATTCCTTTTGAAAGATAAAAATCATCAAGTGTATGGTTTCTGAATTCAATACTATTGTCACTCCTTATACACTTGACTGATAGGGAATACTGCTTCTCAACATACAACACAAAGTTTATAATCTTCTGAGCAACCTCATCCTTTGAATGTAGAAAGAAAGTCCATACGAATCTGGAGTAATCATCCACAATTACCAGACAGTATTCTTCTTTGCCATGCTCATCACTCTCACAGGACCAAATAATCCATGTGCAGTAACTGTAAGCAGGCAATGGACTTAGGTTCTTCAATGGGAGGAATGAGACTTTGTGCTGTTTTCCTTTCAAACAAGCAGTGCAGGCTTCATCACAGTGGAACTCCTTTATTGAAAAACCTTTCATTAAACGATTTTGGATCAGCTGATTCATGTTTCTGAGATTGACATGACCCAGTCTTCTATGCCATAGTTTAGATTCCTGAAGAGAGGCTTTGGAGAATAGGCATGGATGACCCTCAAATCAATCTTCTTTGACATATCCAAGGCATACACTCTTCCAATCCTGTTGTCCTTCAGGAGAGTATGTTCATCCATTACCTTGTCAATCAGCCTCAGAACTTGGGAAGATAGAATCCTGCAGTTCTGGCTTGTGAAAAGTGCAACATGCCCTTTATCACACATCTGACTGACACTCAGCAGATTGTACTTGAGATTCTCCACATGGTTGACATCATCAAAGCTGATTTGTCCATTAGACACATATCCTTTCCCAATGATGTAACCTCTGGCATCATTTCCAAATGAAAAAAATCCCTTCTTTCCTTGAGAGTAGTCATTAAGAAGAGAACTGCTCCCAGTCATATGCATAGATCCTCCACTGTCCACATACCAGATGCTCCTTTGGCATGTTGAAGAACCTGCATGAAAGAAAATAGTTAGATTTTGAGACCTAAACCTTTTTGTTTTGGGTCTTTTTTCATCAACAGATGCAACCATAACTTGTTTCTTATGATTAACAGCTGAAGAAGGAGATGGTGCTCAAATGGATTCCTGGATTGGGCTTGGAATGCCTTTTCAGTGATTTGATCACAGGTGCATCTAATGGTAACTCTCCCCAACAAATGCTGAACCATCATAACAAGTTGTGTCTGATTTGTAGCCAAAGCTTTCAGCTCTTGTGACATATCAGTACTTGTGTTTGATGAGTTCCTGTGATCCACCATTTCTCCTTAAAGTTAACAGACTTAGTCTGATGTTTATCATGAGGAGCACCATCAGCTATTTTGTGATTAACCTTATCCTTCTTTTTGAATTTGGTTGAAGGCTTGGGTTTACCACAATGGAGTGATTACGGTACAAACTTGGTCTCAAACTCAGTTTTCATTTCATCCATATGGATTTTAATGAGCTTATCTCTGTTGAGTTTGGAACCCTTTCTGTACCAACATTCATCAGAAAGATGATTGAATTTACCATATATTTCACATGGCTTATTCTTCATCTTGGATTGATCAACTGCTCATGAGGAAACTACTGAAGGTGTGCTCTTTGGTTCTTTCCTCCTTTCAGTAATTTTGTTCAGTACTAAAGAATCTGTAACAACTGAAGAGTTGTTCTCCAGCTGTTTATTGTCAGCAGTTGTTAATCCATTTATTTCTGCTGATTTGAAATGCTTTTCGGTTGTTCTAACTTGCCCTTTAGTACTTAAGTTACTTTGAAGGACAACATCTGAAAAACTCAGCTTCATGTGCTTATCAGTAGTTAAACCATTGGCCAATTGACTTGCTAAGGTATCAACCCTTATTTCATCTTGTGATTTTGGGAGATCACTTGTGGATGATGCACATGATAATGTGGTTTGGAGATTGCTCTCACTTTCAGATTTTACTATTGGTTTTGGAGTAAAATCTGTTGGAGGTGCAATATGGTTATAATCAATTCCAAACTTCACATTCGAAGCAGATTGCTTACTGAGCAGCATTTAAAATCCTTGTAAGATGACACCCAGCGGTCACACTGAACTTGGGTAACTGCAAGTTTTTCTTGAGTTCCTTATGGTTCTCAAGAATGACCTCTAGCTTAGCCTTTTCATCATTTAATTGGCATTTAAGCTTATAAATCTCATCATCTTTGTCCTTAAGGACAGACTCATATTCAGCTTTTCTTTTGGAAATAGTTTGCTCAAGCTCTAGATTTTGATTAATTACAGCTACATTTGCTTCTCTAATAGAGACAAATGCATCTATGCAAGATTTAGAACAAAGCTTGGCCTTAGCCTCGGAAGATACCTGGGTTACCTGTGAAGAAGATGCATTGGAGCAAGAACCCTCAGTAGATTCCAGGGCCATGAGAGCTAGATTCCCAAAAGGATGTTCAGCACCATGTTGACCATCACCAGTAAATAATTGCTCAGTACCAGAGAGATCATCTGGTAAATGGCTCCAGTCAACATTACCAGGGGTGAAAAAGCTGTGATGAGGTTGTGAATGAGATGGTAGAGGCTCAGGTAATGCTTGTGGTTGTTGTGCAGTAGGAACTTGAACTGGATTTGGCTGAGGCATGTAATAGCAGGGATACGGATATGACATTGGACCCTGAGGGACAACATATGCAGGTGAAACAGGTTGTGAATGATGACCAGAACTAGCAGGTTGTTGCCCCATGTTTTGTGGACTAGTGCTTGGAAAAGTCATAAAGGGTGCAGAGGGTTAGATTTAGATCCAGATGATCTACACTCTCTTGCAAGGTGTCCAAGCCTTTGGCATTTGTTACACCTCAACTTACTCTTGTCAAAACCAACTTTGGTTTTGCGAGAGAGTCCTGGAAATTTCCTACTAGTCTCTTGTACAACTTCTGAGTTCTGATATTAATCAAGGCCATTTGGCTCAAAATATCCATCTTCTAGATCATCATCAGCTATTCCTTTCAAATCATCCATGATAAAACATAAATTGTCACTATTACAGCCTAAGTGACTATCAACACCAACAAATGCATGATCTGAACTGTTGAAGAGAAATCTATATGCTTATCATAATTACTTTCAGATGTAGCATATTCTGACTCATGACAACCAAGGTAGTGTTCCCTGGTACAAAGTCATCAGTGAGCTTTCCTGATGATGCCAGTTCCTTTTCTGCTCTATCTCTCTCTCAAATGTAAGCAGTTTCCCATGAAGTTGGGTGAGAGATAGTTTATCCAGATTTGCACTGGAGCGTAGGACAATAGCGTATGTGTCCCATCTCTCAGGCAGTGATCTAAGGAATATGTTGTTCATCTGGCTATTGGTATATTCATGTTTGACCATTTTTAGCTCAGAGATCAAACAGGAAAAACGCTCAAACTGTTGAGTCAGTGTCACACCCTTTCTATGAGAGATGTTTCATATTTTTGGGCAAGAATTTCTCTGTTGTTTGCTAAGACCTCATCAGTTCCACCGAATTGTTCCTTCAGTGCATTCCAGAGGTCATGAGCAGTTTCATGATGCATAAGCCCTGAATAGATTTCATTCAGCAGTGCCATGGCCAGAATTCCATGGGCTTTAGCATCAATCTCAAACAGTTTCCGATCTGCATCTGAGTATTGTTCCTTCTTCTTCGAAACCATTTGATTGGTTTTCGGATTGTTCACCACAGGCTTATGTGGACCATGTACCACTGATGTCCAACAACCTGAACTGTTAACAGACAGGTGATGAAGCATTCTTCGTTGCCATATGTTATACTCAGTCCTAACCAGCATCGGGGGCTTGGTTGAGGAACCGGTATTGTGAGGGTCATTAGAAGGAGTAGTCATTCTCAGATTCAACCAAAATCAGTTAAGTTTTAACAAATTTAGAACAGAACACAACAGACCAAATTGAACCAAGAGAAAACAGAAAGCAATAAAACGAAAGTAGCAGAAATTCAATTTAACTATAACCAATTCTTGCAAATATGCCAATTCAATCAAATGCAGATATCGATTAGCAGTTTCAATGATCAATTGTTAGATCGATCAATGATTAACCGGCTCTGATACCAATTATTAGGATCAGTGATCTACGTTTGATTGATTAGTGAGTATTGTAGCGGAAATCAAACAATGAATTAGACAATTCACAAGAATACAATTGATATTCAAAGTAAGAACAAACGATTATAGAAGGAATTCTTCAAATCAAAGATTTCATTCAATACGCGCTTTCGTGGTGGCAAAATGTCACACTTACAATCAGGTCAATCATCCCTTATATAGGAATGTCGTGGTGGAACATTCCTTATATAGGAGATGTGACATCTGCTGATGTCATTTGATAGTGACATCTAACAGAATTATTCAAACTACAGAAAGTTAACACAACCACTGAAGATGTCAAAACAGCTGACATCTTCTTACAAAAATACTAAGTGTTAACTGTCACTACAACTATTGAAAAGAAACTACTGAACCTACAACGACTGAAGAACATGCTCTTTAGTCGTTTTACAAATACCGAAACAAAAAGAAAACTATTGAAAGGAAACCATCACAACAACTGAAGAATGCTTCTTCAGCTGTTGTAACAAACTCTGAAGGCTTCAGTACTTGTACTTGAACTTCAGCTGTTGTCATCAGCTGATGTCTTCAGTCTTTGTACTTCAGCTGTTGATCTTCAGTACTTTGTTCTTCCGCTGTTGATCTTCAGACTTTGGTCTTCAGCTATTGAAGTGTTCAGTACTTTAGTCTTCAGCTGTTGAAGTCTTCAGTAGTTTAGTCTTCAGCTGTTGATCTTCAGACTTTGGTCTTCAGCTGTTTAAGTCTTCAGTACTGTAGTCTTCAGCTGTTGAAGTCTTCAGTACTTTAGTCTTCAGCTGTGAAGTCTTCAGACTTTGTCAAAACAGCTGATCAAGTCTTCAACGGTTGTTGTGATGTCTGTAGGACTTAGAGGTTTTTCTGATGAGGCTCATTGGTTCTTTTGGTCCAACAAGTTGAGTAGGCCAGATGATCACCATCATTTTGCTTCAAGTTCCATAATTCTTCTTCCAACTTTTGCAATTCACTTCCCAGGTAGAACTTCGTGAGAGCGATGTTCTTGAACTCATCCCAAGAGAGTGCCAATATAACATCAGCTCCATGATTTCTCTTCTCGCTATTCCACGAGGTGAGTGCCATTTTTGGAGCATACTAGTTGCATAACGAACTTTGAGTGCCTCAGGACACTCATAATTGACGAAGGTGTTCTCCATGCTCTCGAACCACTCAAGAAGACCAGTGGCTCCTTCCTTGCCACTAAAACTAGTGGGCTTGCAAGAGCTAAAGTGCTTGAAACTGCAGGTCAGGTTGTTGCGCCCTTGGTTAGCACTATTCTCTTCTGACCATTTCCATTGTTGCTAGAGTTGGTCATTAAGGTGCTATTGAGTTCAGCAACCATGGTCGGGATGACAGCAGCCATTTGTCGAGCAATCATGGCGGCTAGCTTACGATCGGAACTTCCACGCTTTCCATGATGACGAGACATGCTGGAATATGCAAAATGAGTTAGACACAAGAAAAAGAATAACAAGGATTATAATTCACAAGGATAAGACAAGAGTTGTAAGGCACTTGGAATGGTTCCATTTGGTAACGCATTACCATTTGGAAATGTTGACACATCAAGGTAAGTTGACCCATTCGCCTTAGAAATTTGTGTACGTTGACCATAGTTTATCACTCATCCCAGAAATCCCCAGGTAAGCATAACTAGTCCCATAGGATTTATGCGATATGCTTGCCTTAGCCCAAGGGCCTTTTGCCAGGAAATCCAGAATACAGGTGTCTATGTGTCACACAATTTCTTAGGTTCATAAAATCAAAACCTTGTTGAGATTTTCATAGATTAGACATAAGTCTAAAGATTCAAGTCATAAGCATAAGTATACGATTCCACGTGTCGTCGAGTATAAGATTAAGAAGTTTATTTGACGGGGAGAGTCAAAGTGTCAAAGATAAGTTTAGGGAGACAAGTAATAAAGTTTAAACATTACACGGCAAACCTATGCTAAGGCATCAAGTTGCACATAAGTATAGTATAGCATTATGTAGCATGTAAACAATATATATATTTCCAAGAATATAAATATTATTCTATGAGGTTCATGCATAAGCTATAGTCTAGGTCACCATTTCTAATAACCTAAATCCCTATAGTTATGGGCTCTGATACCAATCTGTCACACCCCAACCTTGACGGCGGAAACGTCGAGATGTGAGGGTTAAGATTGTTCACAGCGACATAACGCTATATTTAAATGTAAATATTAAAATTATAAGTTTCAAAGATATTACAATCATAAGTCTCAAAACATGAAATAGTTCCAAATAAAGCAAAACATAACATACACATTTTATTTGTTTAACTAGGTCCAAGTCCTAGTTTTATTGCAAGCTTCAAAAGACCACTTTAAACTTGAGGATGACCTGAAACATGATAAAAATAAAAGGTCAACTATAAATAGTTGGTGAGTTTCCAAGGTTTTCATACATAATATGATAAGGTTACAAGTAGCAATTCATGTCATAGGTCATAAGTTAGTAAGGTTATAGAACACATATGGTTACAACCAAACCTCGACTTGATTACAAGTATATAAGATTGGCTAAGGGTATTTGGTTCTCATGATGAACAAGCATACGTCATCAGGAGCCCGCAATACCTCGCTTTAGCACCAAATAGGCTTGTTAGCCCCAAAGATCTAAGACGTCAGTAGGCTAGCAATAGTTAATGATTGTAAACAAACTATGTATCTCATATAATCACTTACAACACATAAATAACCATGACAAAATATAAAGATGAATTGTAAGTGCTTTACAAGTCTCAAACGTTTATAAGTGTATGATGTATAAGTATCATGTTTCACCCCAAAATAGTTGAAAAAAGTAAAAAGGGACAAGGAAACTCATTTGGTCAAATGAGTATATGATGAAGATTAATAAGATTTATATTAACGTTGTTCCAAGATGAATCGTCACAAGGCATCTAAATTTATATATATTACAAGATTTAGGTTAATATTAAGATTTAACAATAAATGCGAACTAAGGTTTCAATAAGAATTGGGTATTTGGGGTTTTGTCAACAAATTATATTTTCGTAGAAATGATTTGATTATATTTTGTATAAAATATGGAATAAGAATAATATTTATAAAAATTTTGTAAGATTTATGTAAAATACAGTTTTATAGCTAAATTAAATAAGCACTTTTAAACAATAATTTAAAGGCAACATTTAAAATAAACCTCATTTCACACAATGATATATGTTTATTATTTAAATAAATAAGGATTTAGTGAATTACAACAATCTTTAAAGTCTCTCTTTTTTTATATAGGAAAAATAATTTAAATATATCATTTTGAATAAATAATTAATGTGTAAGTTTAAACAATATGTTAAGTCTATCTAAATATATATTATTCGAATTCCATAAGATTAAACCAAGAATAATCTTTATTTATTTTTTATTTTTTTAAAGAATTATTCTATTATAATTTAGCTAATTACTTACATTTTTAAACATAAACAAATACTTAAATAGATATATAATTAATTAAATAATTTCAGAAATTTATTCGGTGGCCACAAAATTATTTAGAGTTTATAAACACATTTTTTATATTTTTAAGAATTTTTCCAAAATAAGTTTTTAGGCTAAAAGCCTTTAGAAAAATACATGAGTGTCCCCGGGTTCGAACCCGGGACCTCATGTTTAAAGCCCCACACCTTAACCGGTGAACCAAAGGCCTCCGCTGCGAGATAAGTGGGTTTAGAAGGTTTAAAAACATAAACAAAAGAATCCCCAAATTCCCTATGAACCCTAGAATCATTTAACCTCAAATCAAACCCCTATTCGATTATGATAATGAAATTAACCTTGGGGCTTTTAATCCCCAAGTAAAACCGAGCAAACCCATGTATTTATTTACCCTATTTGAGATCGAACTGTCAGCAACAAAGATGAAGAACGTTCGTGAACTCGTAGAGCTTGATCGATGTTCAAACGATGATGCCAATCAAAATCGTTGCACAGGGAGCTTCTAACGATGTACAAGATCAAAAGCCCTCTGTCAATTTTTGTTTATGATGCACAAAAGATGGTTTTCGATTAAGTTGTGTTAGGGATCGTGTACTCCATGATGTACTAACTGATTAACGTGTATACCGAATCAAATAGTGCGGAATCCTATTTGATTGGCGATTCAATTAGTGAGAACACACGTAGAAACAATTATGTATTGAATCTAACGTTAAGAATCGATTAGGAATCGATCTAATGCAATCTATGAACTTGTAGTATGATCTTAGAGGTTTCTGGATGGTTAGGGTACGTCCGGAGTCGAAGTGTGTATGATACTTTTATTTTTCCACAAATTAAGTGGCATTTATAGGTTAGGTTATTCATTCGTGCGACTAAACCATTTTCATGGTTCATTCGTGCCATTGAGCCATGCGGTTGATCCATTCACACGACTGAGTCAGTCGTGTGAAGTTGTTCAGGAGTATGGACTATTTAGGCGCATGTACACTTAGTCGCATGGCCATTCGGACACATGACCACTGTTGGGGCGCTTGCTCGAGTCGGACGCATGAGAACTTCACTTAACCAAGTTTGAATGTATTCATATTATAACATTATGCATATCAATTCAAACAATCACAAACCTATATAATCTAGTCAATATGCATTACACAACTCATTAATGAAATATTAACATTATAAATCACAACCAATATTCTCATTTCATTAAGTACCCAAGCATTACATAAGTGTAAGACATTGAAGACATTACGTTAAGATCCGAATCTAGGTACATATGTATCAACAAACTCCCCCTTGGACCTAGATCTATCTATTGTCTTACCTTCTTCATAACCTCCTCGTACGTCTTGTACTTCTCCTCTCTTGTGACTCCTGCATGTATTTCAAATGCAAAGTAGAGCCGTATCACATTTTGGAATTGGAGGGCTTGTACAATATCCTGCGTGTCATAGAACAGTGGCCACTTGTATAGAGTGTAGACGTCGTCAGCTGACAAGTTGGTAAGCCACATTGGGTCGAATAACCTGATAGTATCCATTTTTCCCTCTTTGTTCAGAACTATAACAGCTTCCCCTATTCTCCAATCATAGTACCACCATTTGAAGTGAGGAGTGAAGTCCTATGGCATCTCCCGTAGAGGGATCTTAGACATTGTTCGTGGAGGACTCCACTTCATTACTATCTTTGGCTTTCCAGTTATGGGATCAACTCAGAACGTCTGATAAACCTCTTAGGTTGTTGAGGTTTGAAGTTGACCCACCTGGTGTGGCACTCTTTCTTCAAACCAGCCTCAAACTAGCCTGACATCTTTCTCGGTCAGCGTATAACTGCTTCAGTTTAGCCAGCTGGTTGAGCTCAAAACCAGATAGAGACTTTAGATCATGCAGGAATCTAAAATACTCAATACCTTTCTCTCTCTTCACCGGTATACATTAAGATCATCAAAATAGGCCCATGCAATAATCTTGTGTGACACCTTGTGATGTTTCTTCACATTGTAGAGCTTGGTGTAGACATTCTAATTAGGAGCAGCGTGTTGGGCTCGGATCTCCTCAAAACAAGCAGCCCATTCAGCCTTTCTGATATCAACATCAGTGTTTGAGGCTTGGGCTTGTTCTTCAACTTTCTCGGACTCTTGCTCCATCTTATCTAATATCTCAAATGTATCACCGACCAAGGAGTCACCCAAATTGGGGACCGCATTTCCCTCTGTGTCATCGTACTCAGGATAATGCTCTGCAGTGACGTCCTCGATCTCTATCTCATCAATGTCATTTAGCTCGTCCTCACTGGTTTCTACAAAAGTTGGAGCGTCCTTGAGAATCTCATCGGGATTAAACTTGAGCATTTCTGCAATTTGCTCGTAAGTGAGATTGTGAATGATCTCTCCTTCTTCAGGAGTGTACATCACCGATCTCCTAAAAATACCCTGTAGATCAAGAATCATTATGAGCTGACTCTTAAGCTGTTGGAGGCGAGTAACATCATGTTCATACCTTAAAAAGTTTGGATGTACTTGATTTATAAATGTAACACAACAATCATTAGTTAATAATCAAGACAGAAATACCACAATTAAATATATAAACATTCATTAAGATAGTGAGATACAAGATTCGAATACATATGATTTGAATACAGTAAATAACTAAATATTACTCTTATCATGTATCCTCTGCTCTTCTGCTACTGGGGAAGATGTGGAGGCACCCTAATCTTGAGTCATTTTGGTCCTCCGTTTGCTCGCAGATGTGGCACGGCAGCAGAAGAATCGTCTTCATCATCATCCACATATGCATCAGTAACACCCTCGTGATCATCATCACCATCATCATCATCATCACTCTCATCATCATCATCATCATCTCCGTTTCCTTCTCCTATCATCAATGGCTCTTCTTTGGATCCTTTGAGCTTTAGCAAGATAGTCTTGTTTGCAGCTCCAGCTCCTTAATCTTCTTCGCATTTTGCTCCTGGAGCTGAGACATCTGCTGAGCCTGTTGATCAATTAATCGAGCTTGCTGAGAAATCTGCTAAGATTGTGCAGCACTAAGATCTACTAACTGACTAATCTGTGCAGTTTTCTCATCATCGCCCGCTAACACACGCATCACTATACGGTTCAGCGCTGACAGCTATTCCTTTACCCCAAAGGGAGGTAGAGGTGATCTAGATGTATATAGAAAGGAGGATGATGGTGCAGCTGGATGGCTAGTGGTGGTGGTGGTGGCTCTAGTGAAGATTCGGGGTAATATGGATGAAAGTGGTGGTGGTGTGAGGTGGTAGTAGTGGTGGTAGGTGGAGTGGTGGTAGTGGACGGAGTAGTGGTGGTAGGTGGAGTGGTGGTAGTGGTGGTAATAGTGGCGGTGGTTATGAAGGTCAGTCTTCTCTTCTTCTTCTTCAGGCCATGGGGCTGAGCCATCCTTTTCTTCCTCGATCCTTTGGAGGTGGATTCTCCCCCTAGAACACAGCTTGGCTGATTGGGAGCAAAGGTAGGATCCGTGTCAGTCTCTCCTGATCTGCCAGGGCGTTCACCAACCGCCCGGAGCCCTCGTTCGGTGGCAACAACCTTGCTGCCCACCTTTCAAGTTAGAGGCTCCTCATTCGACTCTCCTCCACATTAGGTATGAAGTCCTGATGGAATCCTGTAGCCTCTGCTCCATCATGGGTAGATGTCGGAGATGCTATATCAGCAGTGGGGGCCCTTGGTTGAATGGGCCCTGCATCTCCACCATCACTAATGTCGTCGTCGTCGGAGTCATCCTCCGGGAGCTATAACTGCTCAACCTCTGAATCACTGTCCGCGTGGCGCCATTTACGCGTAGCCGTCAAACCCTCCCTTCCAAGAAGCAATACACTGCAGCAGCACATGTGCGAGGTACTTGAACTGGGGGCAAAGGTTGCTCTTGTTGAGCACCCCTGCGTTGATGTCACAAGAGTACTTAGCTCGCATGAAACATCCTCGAACAGTAAGGGGGTGTAATCGAGTGGGACAATCAACATCATCCCTGAACTGTAGAACTGTCCGAAGATCATCCTCAATGATCTCAATCGACTCTCCAAATATCGAGCTCCTTATGCAATGGGGCTCAGAGGATCTGTCCACCACAGTGCTTTCCCAGAAAGCTTGCTGATCGAGCGGTATGGTGTACAAGGAGTCGAGATGGCATGAGAGATCCTCGATCTTCATAGAAACGCGATAATGCCAGAAAAGTCTGAAGCATTTCTGGATGTCAGATCTAGATGAGTACAGATGTTGTGCTTAGTGCTCATAGTACAACGACTAGCCATCTGTTACACAATGAATATAAACATTAGTATCCGTCGATGAGTAATAACTTGAATCATTTGGACTTGAAATTTTTCTTGTTTTGTCATGCTAATGAGACTGTGCGACAGAGATCTAGTCATGCTAATGAGCAATGCGACTGAGTTCTAGTTTTGCGAATGATCTCATACGTACGACTGAACATGCGACTAGGTTCATAAGTATGCAAACTCATGCGTTTACACCAGTTGTGCGACTAAACTCGTACGCATGGTTCAGTCATGCGGTTTAGCCATTCGCACAACTCAGTCGTGCGACTGAAGTTCATCAAAATGTCCATTCGCATGACAGACTGATGTTCAATTCAAACTCAAGTTCTGATCAATTCTTAAGATTAGACATCGTGTTTTGGTTCATTGGACTCACAATCACTCTATTTAGCACCTAATAACTTTGTTTTCAATATTTTACTTAGTTTTGTTAGGCTATTTGTCCAAACAAGTATCGGTTCTTGGTTAAGGCCGAATATCTTGATATTGGAATCAAATTGATTGAAATATAGGTGGATTGCACCGCATTATACCTGTATAATCAATGGAAATCATCAGTACACAACAATCAATGGTATAGAATGATCAATCGAAAATTTGGCAGAGTAACGATGAGTCGTGCGAATTAGGGCGATTTTGGGAGTGATGAATGACTGTGACCGACTCCCCCTCCTTTTATACTAGGGTTTCCTTCAACCGTGTGACTGAGCCTAGTCACATAGTTTATTCGTGCGACTGAAGATCTGTCGTGCGACTGGAACAATCGGTCACATTCAGTTGTGCGACTAGAAGTCAGTCGTGCGACTGGGTCATTGGGTCACCTTAATCCATGCGATTTGCACATCCTGATAGCCCAATCGCATATATGTCCCAAGCGTGTGGATTAATCGTGTGATTGGGCATATTCGTATCCTCCAAGCGTACGACTAGTCCATACTCATGGTGTAGTCGTGCGAATGGATCATACTCATGATTTTGACTTTTTGACAATCCCACACTTTTCTCTTTTGATTAAACATTATGACCATTTGATCATCTCAGACATGATCATTTTAAGTTGAAAAACTTTTGACCACCTTAGACGTGGTCCTTTTAAAATACTTTGTCACCTCAGACGTGACCCATTTTTTTTATTTGAAAGCACGTGTGGTCACCTCAGACATCACTGTTTAGATGATAAGGTTCCCTATCAACTTCCATGACATAGTCCAATATTGAACAAACTGAAATTGAGAAACTTTATACAGAAATAAAAGAATAAACTGAAACTTAAAACTAAGAAAAGTTTTTGTGTTTTTGTGAGGGTTAAATCCTAAGATGTAAATCTAAGAAATTATTTATCTGAAAAGGCAGCTTCAATTCATCTAAACCATACGTGGACCAATTCAATTTGGAATCATACAGGATATTCAAATCATTCGGGACAGGTTATCTAAACTTTTGAAGCTCTATTCTTGTTTTTCATCTAGAGTCATTTAGCAAATTTAGGAAATCATACTAGTACCATTAGGTCCCCACACTGATTTGAACTTTCAAGAATTGTAGCCACAATGATTGTCAGTATACTTGTCCTCTTAAATCCATACACAGACTTTCAACATAGATTGTGATGGTTTAAGGTTTTTCATTTCAACAAGCATTTATGGATCCCACACTTATATGGTAATCAAAATTCATCAAGAGATTTTTGAGCGGTCTCAGGGTAGTATTCAAGAAGAAACTATTCATAGAACTTTCAAAGAGAAGCCAAGCCTCAGGTCAATGCCACTGCACAGCAGAGAGGCCACAAACAACAATGAATTCTAGAATATATAGGTTATGTTTATCCTCAGGTCAGTGCCACAACACAACAGAGAGGCACATAACCTATCTTCTTGTTTGAACAATTTCATTATTTTTGCACAGATCTCACCGACAACATTGGTTGTTAGTTTGATTGTATTTTCATTTTTTATGTGCTCTTGCTCAGGCTTTGGTCTTACACACACATTCGTGGTGTTTATTTTGCTCGTCACCCCTTATTGGAATCTTGTTGATTGTGTTAACCAGGGATAAGGTGTTACCCACAGCTAGTAAAACATTTTAGTTTAATCTTGAGATCACCAAAAAGGTCTAGTCATCTATTGTGTTGAATCTACCGTCATATCATATGTGGTCTAGCAACCTCTGGGTCTACTTTCTTTGTCTTACCTTAGTAGTAGCTAGTTTGTCTATCATATTTCCTTTTATATTGCTCAGACTTCACAGACTTATACTTGAGCTTTGCATCTTTTTCAATTTAAAATTTTAAAGTCCCAAATGATTTGCCCATGTGTACTATCATATTTCAAAGATTTAATTGGTATCACACATACGATCTTATTTTTATCAGCTACCTCTCCTTCTGCCTCATTTTTTTTATAATGTCTAAACCTATTCTCCCCCCTAAAATTTTAAAACTATAATGGAGTAGCATTTTAGGATTTTAATAGGCATTGAATATGCGTCTCAAAGAGAATGAGGTCTAACGCCCCATCGAGAAAGAGCAATAGAACAAGGTGGGAATAAGATAACAATAAAACCAATTTTAATTAACCAACTTAAAATTAAGCAAATAATTAAAAAAATTGAAAAATAAGAGAAAATTTACACGACACATCGGACTACACGTGGTCATCTTCACGAATGACCTCATTTTTCTTTTTAACGATGTTGACCTCTAACAGATATTGAAAACGTGTTTGTCAAAAGCCTTTATATAGAGGTCAGCACGTTGAAAATCTGTGTTTATTTTTACCACATCGATTAAGTTCTTTTCAAAGCAATCACGTATAAAGTGATATCTAATCCCGATGTGTTTGGTCTTTGGATGTTGGACCGGGTTTTTAGTAACTGCAATTGTAGTTGAGTTATCAACAAAGATAGGAGTAGAAGAGAATTTCAAACCCTAATCCTGCATTTGCTGTTGAATCCATATGATTTGTGAACAGCAACTTGCAGCAGCAACGTATTCGGCTTCACAGGTTGACAATGCAACCGAGGTCTGCTTCTTACACTGCCAGGTTACTAATCTTCTCCCAAAGAAATGACACCCTACTGATGTAGACTTGTAGTTCATCTTGCAGCCTCCATAATCCAAGTCGCTATACGCAGTAAGCTCAAAGTCATCATCATGAGGATACCACAACCCAAGTGTGGGTGTACCCTTCAGATAACGAAAAATCCTTTTGACCCCAATAAGATGGTTCACTTTAGGCTTTGCCTGATATCATGAATATAAACATGTAGCATACATGATATCAGGTCGTGAGGCAATGAGATACATGAGAGATCCAACCATCCCTCGGTACATAGTGGCATCCACCAAATCATCATTCTCGTCGGGTGCTACATCATGGTTTGTAGCAAGTGGAGTTCCAGCTGTAGAAGCATTCTCCATGTCAAACTGACTAAGAATATCATCTACATACTTGGTCTGATGTAGGAAAATCCCATTTGGTCTCTGATCCACCTGTAACCCGAGAAAGAACTTCATCTCTCCCATTGCACTCATCTCAAACTCCGCCTTCATTACTGCCTCAAACTCTTTACATAATTCTTTGTTCATGGAACCGAAGATTATGTCATCAACATAGATTTGTACGAGCAGTAAATCCCCATCTTTTTCCATCATAAACAGTGTACAGTCAATGACTCCCCTGCGAAAACCATGTTTCACATGAAGCCCGTATAGCGCCTTGTCAAGTTTGTAAACTCTGTCCCGATGATATGGATCCTCAAATCCCTTGGGTTGACTGACACACACTGTTTCTTGGATCTCACCATGAAGGAACGCACTCTTCAGATCTGGTTGATATAGTTTGATCTTCATATATGATGCATAGGCAAGGAAGATGCGGATTGCTTCCATTCTTGCCACAGGTGCAAACACATCATTGTAGTCAATACCCTCAACTTATCGAAATCCCTGAACAACAAGCCAAGCCTTGTTTCTGATGATCACTTCTTGATCATCTTTCTTGCATTTCAAAACCCATTTGGTGCCAATGACCTTAGCACCTTTAGGTCTATCCGCTAGAGTCCATACACCCAACTTCTTGAACTAAAGAAGTTCTTCTTGCATGGCACTCACCCATGCCTCATCGTTCAGGGCTTCACTAACATACATTGGCTCAAATTGAGACACAAAGCAATGATAGGCACCATGATGAAGGTATCCCTTTTCCATCACAGAGGCATAATCAGCTGAGTACAACTGATTTTTGGTCTGAACTCTTGATCTCACATCACCTATGACATTATCCAAGGGATGATAGATGTTTAGACATGAGTCGGGAGTTCTTGGAATGACCACCTCAGAATCAAGATTGTGAACATTTGGTTCCGGATCTGAGGCTATAGGAGTCTGAGGTTCAGAAGGCTCAGAAGCATCACTGTCAGATGCTTGTGGACTTACAGGAATAGGAACCTATTCCTCCTGGTTGTTCTGATCAGTCTCCACAACTTCTTCTTCAGAGGAGGAGACACTCTTATCAAGTGCTCCCCCTAAGTTGTTAGATGATTGACCCTGTGAACGAGATGGTGTTGAATCTTGAGATGGTGTGTTCAACACAACATACATCATCTTGGTTGCCAACTCGTCTTCAGAAGTGGGGAGAGGTATGTTGAAGGACTTGAAGAAACCATCATAGTCAAAGAAATAAACAGGCCCTTTTCCAGCAGGTGGTGTGGTGTATCTCTAAACATCAACATTACACCACACCTCTACTCGACCTGTTGAGTTGTTGTAAACTCTCTTGTTTGGTATGTTGTATCCTAGAAAGATCCCATCATCTACCTTCTCGCTGAATTTTCCCTCTTGAGTCTTCTTCAGTAGGGTGCATGGAGCACCAAACGGCTCCAGATACTCTAAGTTAGGTTTACGTCGCTGTAGTAACTCATAGCATGTTTTTCCATGGCGTTTAACTACCATAACTTGATTGAGCGTATAACATGCATTTGCAATTGCCTCATTCCAAAATTGAATTAGCAGTTTCGAGTCTGCTAGCATAGTCTGTGCGGTCTCTATCAAGCTACGATTCTTCCGTTCAGCAACACCGTTCATCTGAGGAGTGTAGGCAGAGGTAAATTGATGCACAATTCTCGTTTGCTTGTAGTAGGCCTCCATCCACTGATTCTTGAACTAGGTTCCATTGTCTTAGCGCACTTGTCGTACTTTCAGCTTGTATAGGGATTCAATGTAGTTACTAATTCCTTGAAGGATTCAAATGTTTCTGATTTGGACTTTAGAAACATTACCCAAGAGAATCTTGAGTAGTCATCAGTATCTATGTAGCAGTACTAGTCGCGTGCAATGCTTCTTGTACTGACTAGACCAAACAGATCCATGTGAAGAAGCTCAAGAGGTAGTTCTATGGAATGAACTTTCTTTTCCTTATGAGACTTCTTTGTCTATTTTCCCTTCTTGCACGCAACACAGATATCCAGGAGTTGGAAGTTTTTGACGTTCACTCCACTCACTAGATTGTTCTGGATCAAGTGATTCATCTTCCTTGAATTTATGTGTCCCATTCTCCTATGCCATGAGATGGAATCCTTTTCATTAGCTTTGGACAAGAAGCACTGAACTTCACGATCCATTGTGGTGGCCTTCGAAAGATCCAAAACATAAAGATCATTATATCTTGAAGCTGTCATTAGAACTTGGTCCTTCGGGTTCATGTAGTCCTCTTCAGAACGTAGCACTTCTTGTTGTCAAAGACTACTTTGAAGCCTTTATCACATATTTGAGAAACAGAAAGTAAGTTATTCTGTAATTGTTGGACATAGTTTACCTTGTCAAACTTAACTTTCTGATTTCCCACTTCTCCTTGGGCTGTGATATACCCTCCTTTGTTTCCAGCAAATGAAACATGCCCTCCTTTGATTTTTCTGACGTTTGATAAGAGAGCTTTTTTCCCAGTCATGTCCCTGGATGCTCCGCTATCTACAATCCACGTGTTAGTCTCAGCACTATAGCGAACACCCTGCACATTCAGTGAAAACATTAGTTCATGTTAGGAACCCAAGCCTTCACTAGCTTGGGTTTCCCCGACGCATCACATAACATAAACTCAACCCATTGACCATTTGAGGTTCAGTGAAGCTCAAATGTCTATTTGTTCTCTTTTTCAGACACTGAGGCGGATTTTTCTTTCCATAGACCAGCTTTGTGTAAGGCCTGTTTGTGATAAACAGACGATTGGCTGATGGGTTGAACTGTGTGTTCACTATACCTTTTAGGAGGCGTCACTGAGTTCCTCTTAAAAGAGCTAGTTTTAGATGTAGGAAGTTCAACTTTTCTCCTCGGTGTCTGATAATAAGGACAATTAGACGCAATGTGACCGTACTCTCCACAATTGTAGCAAGATATGCTTTCAACTTTATGGTTTATTTGTTTTTGTCGAGATTTAGGTGTCACACGAATAACCTTATTTTGTTTAGATTGAGACACTTCTTTGTTAGATGTATAGTCGGGTTTTACAAACTTAATTGTTTACCTGGTTTTACATCTTTTATTTCTTGTTTACCTAGTTTAAGAGTTTTTTTGGTTTCTGATTTGACTTTGTTTGAACCTGACTTTAAATTGACCTTTTCAAACTCTTTTTCCAGGTTAACACAAGGCATCTTTCCTTTTGCCTTTGAAGTGGACTCCTTTTGTTTAGTGCCAGATTCAATTGATTTACTCTGGAATCTGGGTCACTAACAAGAGGAGTGGTCACCACATGATCCTTGATGGGGTTATTATTAATTGGTTTACTTTTGGTGTTCATCAAGGTCTCAGGTGGTGGCGGAACAACTTTATATCCCAATCCCTCCCCGTTGTTTCTCTCTTTCACTAAGTGTTGGACAATATGTGAGGAGCTTGTCCAATTGTGCAGTTTTTGTTTAAAGGAATTGACTTCTACTTCTAGAACTGCTTTCTGCTTCTTAGTGTCCTCTAGGGGGTTAAGATAGTACCTAATGTCATTAGCTTGGTTAAAGGCAACTACTTCTGTGTCCCTAAGCTGTTTGTTCAAAAGATCTATCTTTTCTTTGTAACTGTGCTCATTTTGTTTTAAAACTCTATTAGCTTCAGTGCATAGTTACAATCCTTTACTAGGCTATCATTATGATCTAGTAACCTAGCAAATTTTAAATCTATGCTTTCTCTAAATTTATTATAGTTAGAACAAGCATGATTATTAAACAACTGGTCGGTAGTACTTACCTGAGATGTTGAAGAGGAATCAGCCATGTGTGCAGAATCTGTTGTCTCTGGTTCTGGTGATTCTGACATTGATATAGATTTTTTTCTTCAGGCATGTGGTTGACCACACGTGCAGTGTCTTCAGAATTGGACATCGCAAGCTCTACTGCTATATCTCCCTCACTTGAGGAATCGTCATGTATGTCCTCCACACTAGCTATGTTGGACTCTCCCGGTGTGACGAACCGAAAACTCTAGTCCTGTCCTTCATCCTCGTTAGTAGTCAAGGCTTTAGGGTCGTTGCTTGCTCAAGTAGAACTACTAGATGTGGCTTTGTCTTGACGATTATAGGACGAGAAAGGATTGCCATTACCAGTCTTCTTTGGCTTCACACACTCCCGTTTGAAGTGCCCCTTCTCACCATAGTTGAAACAGGTTACCTTTGACTTGTCGAAGCCAAAGGTCATGTCCTTGGTTGCAACCATGTTCTGTCCAGTCTTTTTGACAAACTTCTTAGCTCGTTGGACAGCACTTGCCCAGGCCCACATAATATCCATTCGTTCCAACTCCATCTCATCCACCTGTTTATAATCCACATCTGCCAGGTGGCAATTTCCTATCTTTCCAGCAATTAGTCCATCATAGGAGTGGACTACAGCAGCTAAGACGTCCATGTGTTCTCTGGCCACATCGACAGTCACGTTACTGAAGTTATCAGTCTTCAATTTTGAGGCATTGGCTTCAGGTATAATATACTGTGTGCCAGACGACCCTGATGTTTCAGATCCCGAAGTAGATACCTGTGCTGGACTTGCTGAGCTTGAGACGAAGGAAGTCTGCAGTGGTGCTCTAGATGTCTTGACCGGAGGAGGCGCATGTAGAGCACAGGATTCTGGTCATAGTTTGCCTTTTGTGCTCTATACTTCATCCTAAGTTCCTCCTCTCTCAGTTTCAGAATGAAGTCATTTATATCTAACTTCGAGAGCATCCCATTCTGTCTGAGATTAGAAACGAAGGAAGCCCATTTCTCTGGTAATCCATCTGCAAAGTTGGATACCTTATCCTCCATCGACGTAGTTACTCCATGAGTGTGCATCTCACTCATCAAGTGGTAGAATCTGTTGATCACATCGTCGAGGCCTTCCTTTCCCATTGAAGAGAAGTTGTCAAACTCCTTCTTCAAAGCTTTGGCCTTAATAGCCTTGAGTGAGGCATTTCCTTCATACCTCTTCTCCAACGCATCCTATAGTTTCTTTGCTTGAGCATATTTCGAGTACTGATGGAAGATGTCCTTCGGAATAGACTGTGTAAGCAAAGCATAGACTTTCTTCTCAGCATTGTGTTTTACCTTTTGTGCATCAGTCATGCCACTTAACGTAAGTTTGACACTGTCAGCTCCAACAGGCATGTTGTACCCCGATTCTATTGCCTCCCACAAATTTGTATCTACTCCATTTAAGTAGATTTCGAAATGTTGCTTCCATTGTGGTTAGTAGTCTAACATGATAAGCTTCGGGGGTTTATTATGAATTCCCATTTCGTTCTCCAATAGCAGTAGATTCTAAATACGAGTGTCTCTACTTGCTGTGTATGCTAAAAACTGGTCCTCCATTTCATTTAACTTTACTATTAGATAAACTGTTTATGTGTGCAAATGAAGGTATGCGATTGGGCTTATTCGGGCAATTGAAGTAGCAAATGGTTCAATCGTGCGACTGAACAAATGTGGATGAGTTAGTCGTCCGAATGAACTAATGTGGTTGAACAGTCTCAATAGAGTTCTCAGTCATACGAATGAGGGTACGAATGAATCCAATCATGCGTTTGGGGGATGCGAATGAACTCAGTCATGCGATTGATCCAATCGTGCGACTGAACCTGCTAAAGTTTGAAAATTCGTAGTTTAAACATGTTTTGGCTGCAAAAACTCGAATTTTCACAAACCCAAATTGCCATATGCCGGAAAAACTAAACTTTATGGTCAGGAAATGTCTAAGACTCCGTTTGACACAAAACCATTGCATTTTTAGTGAAAAAACACAATTTTTGTATCAAAAACGATTGAATCAAAACATAATCAAGAGCCAAGGCTCTCATACCACTTGTTAGGGATCCTGTACTGTACGATGTACTAACTGATTAACGTGTATACCGAATCAAATAGTGCGGAATCATATTTGATCGGTGATCCAATCAGTGAGAACGCACGTAGAAACAATAATATATTGAATCTAACATTAAGAATCGATTAGGAATCAATCTAATGTGATCTACGAACTTGGAGTATGATCTTAGAGGTTTCTGGACGGCTAGGGTACGTCTGGAGTCAAAGTGTGTATGATACTTTTATTTTTCCACAAACTAGATGGTATTTATAGGTTAGGGTTACTCATTCATGCGACTAAACCATTTTCATGGTTCATTCGTGCGATTGAGCCATGCGGTTGATCCATTCGCACAACTGAGTGTTCAGTCGTGCGACTGAGTCAGTCGCATGAAGTTGTTCACGCATATGGACTATTTAGGCGCATGGACACTCGGTCGCATTGTCATTCGGATGCATGACCACTGTTGGGGCGCATGGTCCAGTCAGACGCATGAGAACTTCACTTAACCAAGTTTGAATGTATTCCTTTTTATAACATTATGCATATCAATTCAAACGATCACAAACCTATACAATCTAGTCAATATGTGTTACACAACTCATTTATGAAATATTAAACATTATAAATCACAACCAAATATTCTCATTTCATTAAGTACCCAAGCATTACATAAGCGTAAGACATTGAAGACATATTACATTAAGATCTGAATCTAGATACATATGTATCAACAAGTTGCAGAACACGATGTTTACAAGAGTACATGTGGGTGTTCGTTTGTTTATCATGTGAAATTGAGTGTTCAATTAGCTTTAGGGAACCAATCTGATGATTTTCCTTCAATTACTTCAGCATTCATGGATCAGTTTCAAGTCGAACGGCTGGGACCTTGAATACACATTTCGGTTACTAATTAAATGGTGTTAACATCTCATTACTTCGACATTAAACATGGTCAGGGGTTCGAGTAGGGATGACGAAGCAATTCGAATGATTTAATTCCATTCTCAACCGCTATTTAAGGTCTTATACGGTCGCCGAGCTGCCGGTCCAGCCACCGTATTACGCAAAGAAAGAAAGCGAAAGGATTCGATTTTTTTCACATTTAGTCCCTAGGGTTTGAAAGTTAACATTTTATGTACAAACCTTGTTGTTAAAGTTATAAAACAACCCCCAACCTTATTTGAGTTTTAAACACTTTGAAGTTACTAATTTTTATATGTTATTATTACTAGTATTATTATTATATTATTTTACCGTTATGATTATTAATGTTATTAGTAATATTATTTTTATTCATATTATTATCATTTAAAATTACTATTAATATTATTATTATTATTATAATTATTAACAATGTTATAATTTTATTATTATAATTATTGGTGTTATAGTAATTTTTATTAGAAATTTAATCACAAACTAACAAGTAAACACAAGTAGCCCACAAATTTCCTAATAGACATAACTAGTCCTTACAATAGTTTAACAAAATTAACTTTTAACTTAACAGAAATAGGAGATGTTACAATACTCCTAACTTCTTGAACTGTAGGAGTTCTTCATGCATTGCACTCACCCATGCCTCATCTTTTAATGCTTCACTAACATATTTTGGCTCAAAATAAGACACAAAACATCAGTATGCTCCATCGTGAAGGTATCCCTTTTCCATTACCGAGGCATAATTAGCGGAGTATAGCTGATTTCTGGTCTGTACTCCCGATCGAACATCCCCAATGACATTTTCCAAGGGATGGTAAACGTTTAGCCGAGATTAAGGAGTTGTTAGAACAACCAATTCATTATCCAGATTTCTAAACGCACGTTCAAGATCTTTAGCTGTTGGAGTATTAGGTTTCGAAGTGTTAGAGGCATGAGGATTTGATGCTTGTGTACTTTCATTGGTAGGAACCTATCCTCCTAGTCCTCATTAGCAGTCTCAACTGCCTCGTCATCAAATGAAGACTCACTCCCTTCAAGGTCTCCCCCTCAAGGGTTAGCGGCATTATCTAGTGGACCAGTTCATGTCGAGTCTGTGGAGGAGTGTTAAGACCATCATACATCAACCTAGCAGAAAGCTCGTCATCAGCATGAGAAAGTGGTAGATTGAAGGATTTAAAGAATCCATCATAGTCAAAGAAGAATGAGGGTCCTTTCCCAGTTGGGGGGTGGTGTATTTTTTAATGTCAACATTACACCACACTTCTACCTAACCCATTGATTTGTTGTAAACACTCTTGTCTGGTATGTTGTATTCGAGAAATATCCCTTCTTTTGCCTTCTCATTGAACTTCTCATTCTGAGTCTTCTTCAACAATGTACAAGGTGCGCCAAATGGTTCTAAATACTCCAAATTAGGTTTACGTCGCTGGAGTAGTTCGTAACACATTTTTCCATGTCGCTTGACCACTAAGACTCAATAATCGTGTAACACGAATTTGCTACTGCCTCAGTCTAGAATTGAATAGGTAGTTTTGAGTCGGCAAGCATTGTTCTGGCAGTCTCTATCAAACTTCGATTCTTTATTTCAGCTACGCCGTTCATCTGTGGAGTGTAGGTAGAGGTGAATTGTTGAACTATTCCTCTTTCTCTACAATAGGCCTCCATCCACTAATTGTTGAATTTAGTGCTGTTGTTTGATCGAATCTGCGTAACTTTCAGCTTGTAGAGTGATTCCAATGTAGTTACCAGATGCTTGAATGATTCAAAAGTTTTTGATTTTGCTTTCAAAAACATAACCCAAGAGAATCTTGAGTAATCATCTGTTACTACAAATCAATACAGATCTCCTGCAATGCACTTTGTGCTAACAGTGCCAAACAGATCCATGTGTAGAAGCTCGAGAGGCATATCAATAGAGTTGACTTTCTTTGCCTTATGGGCCTTCTTGGTATGTTTCATTTTCTTGCAAGCTATGAAGAAGTCTGGAAGCTGGAAGTTCTTAACATTTACACCATTCACTTGATCATTCTAAATCAAGTGATTCATCTTTCTAGGGTTGATGTGCCCCATTCTCCTATGCCACGAGACTGAGTCTCTCTAAGTTGCCTTTGACAAAAAGCATTGAATGGTGTGATCAGTTTTGGATGCTTTTGATAGATCCAAGGCATACAGGTCATTATATCTTGAAGCTGACATGAGAACCTTATCCTCCTCAATCATATAGTCCTTCAACATATAGCACTACATGTTGTCAAATACAACCTTAAAGCCTTTATCACAGATTTGGAAGACTGAAAGTAAATTATTCTGAAGTTGTTGAATGTAGTTTACCTTGTCAAACTTTACTTTCTTGTTACCGACTTCTCCTTGTGCTGTGATGTAGCCTCCTTTGTTCCCAGCAAATGAAACATGTCCCCCTTTGATTTGTTTGACGTTGAAAAGGATGGACGAATTTCCTGTCATGTGCCTAGACGCCCCACTATCAATAATCCAGGTATTAGTAATAACGCTATAGCGGACACCCTGCACAGTCAAAGAAACTTGTTAGTTCAGACTTGGGACCCAAAAATTAACTGGCTTAGGTGACCTAGAGGAATCACACATCATAAACTCACCCCATTATCCTTTAGAGGATGAGGGCATATCTTTCTTCTTATCATTCTCACTATTAGACCCTATACTTGATTTTTCTTTCCATAAGCCAGTTTTATGTAAGGCCTGTTTGTGCTAAACAGACAACTGACTAATGGTCTGAACTTTTGATTCACTAACACTCTTAGGTGGAGTGTTAGATCTTATTTTAGAAGAACTTGGTTGTGTATCATAATGTCCAATTTTCTTTTGAGGTGTCTGATAGTAAGGACAATTAGTAGAAATATATCCTCGTTTTCCACAACTGTAGCAAGATCTTGCTTCTAGAGACTAAGGAAAACATTTATATGATGTTGAGATTAGTGAAGGTGTGAGGTGTGTCAGGTTTGGTTTAGTCACTACTCTCTTAGATGTTTCACTCTTATTAACAAAATTAATTGTTTTAACGTTTTGAACATCTTTAACTTGCCCTTTGGTTGGACATTGATGATTGACACGTTTGTGGTTAACTAGTTTAGTCAGTTTGGATTCTTGTTAGGATCAGTGATCTACGTTTGATTGATTAGAGAGTATTGCAGTGGAAATCAAACAATGAATTAGACAATTCACAAGAACATAGTTGGTATTCAAAGTAAGAGCAAACGATTATAGAAAGAATTCTGCAAATCAAATATTTCATTCAATACGCGCTTTCGTGGTGGCAAAATGTCACACTTACAATCAGGTCAATCATCCCTTATATAAGAATGTGTGGTGGAACATTCCTTATATAGGAGATGTGACGTCTGCTGATGTCATTTGATAGTGACATCTAACAGAATTATTCAGACTACTGAAAGTTAACACAACTACTAAAGATGACAAAACAGCTGACATCTTCTTACAAAAATACTAAGTGTTATATATCACTACAACTACTGAAAAGAAACTACTGAAACTACAACGACTGAAGAACAGCTCTTCAGTCGTTTTACAGATACTGAAACATAAAAGAAACTACTGAAAGGAAACCATCACAACAATTGAAGAATGCTTCTTCAGTGTTGTAACAAACTCTGAAGGCTTCAGTACTTGTACTTGAACTTCAGCTGTTGTCATCAGCTGATGTCTTTAGTCTTTGTACTTTAGCTGTTGATCTTCAGTACTTTAGTCTTCAGCTGTTGATCATCAGACTTGGTCTTCAGCTGTTGAAGTCTTCAGTACTTTAGTCTTCAGCTGTTGAAGTCTTCAGTACTTTAGTCTTCAGCTGTTGATCTTTAGACCTTGGTCTTCAGCTATGAAGTCTTCAGTACTTTAGTCTTCAGCTATTGAAGTCTTCAGACTTTGTAAAACAGCTGATCAAGTCTTGAGCAGTTGGTGATGTCTGTGGGACTTAGAGGTTTTTCTGATCAGGCTCATTGGTTCTTTTGATCCAACAAACTCCCCCTGAACCAATGCAGCCAAACCTCTAAACTTATTGAAGATGTCCCACTTATTATGGCAGAAAGATTTGGTCTTTTTGTCTTCTAGATCAGCTCAGAAGTGACCCATGTAAGCACAGGCCTGGGAAGAAGTCTCAATGATCTGTTTGGCAAAGGATGAATGGGAACTCTGTCTTGGGGAACTGGACATAGAGCTGTTATCCCCATCCATGAGATCTACTTCCCAACAATGAGTCTGTATGACTCCCTTGTATAGGCCTCAAGGAAGGTTATGTTCTTCCATGGTAAGCTCTTCAGCTCCTCCTTCAAACAGTGATTCTGGCCCATAATATTCAGATAGGTATTTGACTTGTTTCCTATTTTTGAGTTCCACAGTTGTTATTACTCTATAAGCAAATTCATCTGGGTGATTACCCTCTAAGAACAACTGGAGCTCATTCTTTCTAACTTCCTCGAGCCTCTTATATACTAACCCCTTTTTCACCATTTTAATTTCAGCATCTTTTGTGGGTCAGGTTAGCTTTATAGGCTTTCTTGAAGTCATCTAGGATTTCCCAGGGTGATACTACAAAGACCAGTGAGATCACTTCATGTACAATCTTCTTCACTTGGCCAATGTATCTCTGTGGAATGTTTTTCTTGTGAATCCTATGAGACACCCTGGGATCAGGCCAAATCCTCACTCTCTCCTTTTGATATTTAATGTATGTTTAAGAGTGTATAACCTGAGAGCGTGCTTCTTCATGTTGATGATTGAAGATGTGGCAGCATATGCTTTGTCAACTCTCTCAACAATTCCTCATCATGTTGTTTATGAAGCTCTTCTTCTTCTAGCTTCACTTTCACAATTTGTCTTTGAGTTTCAAGAGTATCTGTTAGGAGGTGACTTGTGGCCATACGCAATTGTATAATACCTAAGATAGGCAGCCTATCTTCATCTTCATTATTATCTTCTTCTAGCCTCAGTACCCTTCTCTTCCTCTTCTGGGGTACATCATCGGCTATTGGTTTTGAGGGTAAGGGAGTTGGTTTGGTGGGTTGTGGTTGTGTGGTTTTTGGGGTAAAGGTATTGTTTTAGTGGGTTTTGGTGTGGGAATTTTGACAGGCTGTTCTCTAGCATTTTGGATGTGAGTTCGGCTTTAGATTGCTTGACTAGTTTAGTCCTGCTCCCAGCACCAGCTTCGTTTAGGCTTCAATAACCAATCCTTTTGTGTATACTTCAGACGAATAGATCTTGGTAGTTATTGCCAAGATGCTATCCCTGGACCATGCCTTGATTTCAATCAATGATCTACCAAGACATTTCGCTATGAACCTGATCATGATTTCTAGCCTTTCCCTTTCCAACACATCATAACTTGCCCATCTAGCTTGGATTTCTTCAATCTCTAGTCTTCTAATTTTTGAGTCAAGTTTTTAGTGTCGTGACCTTGCCTAAACAACTGATCAATGATGTTATCCATTGATCGGCTATGTTCGGCATCAGCCTTCTTCACCATTGTCTCCAGTCAGTCTCCTTTTCATTCTTCCTTTTCTTGTATGTGACATGAAATTCTTTGTACTCTCAGTCACTTCCTTTCCAGTCACATCCTTCACCTTCTCCTTCTCAGTTTCTTTCCTATCTGCAATCCTCTTTTTTTTGCTTTCACTGACTGAATCTCCCCCTTTTTGGTTGCATTGGTTGCAAGGGTTGATTGTCAGAAAGCCTTTTGCTCACAACATCCTCTATCAAGGGTTGTCTAACTGAGGGAAGCCTCTCATCAAGGGTTTTAAGCACCATATCGGTGATAGTTGATGTGATGAGAGGTAAGGAATGTTGAAAGATAGCAGCTATTTGCTCAGGGGGTTCTGTCCCTGAGAAATAGTGCCAGAAGCAGAGGAGGCGGCTGTGTGTTTTGGAGTGGCTCTGTGTATGGGAGACCTTCAGAGGAAGGTGCCATCTGTGGGTTTTGAGGGGTAGATGGTCTTTGATCCTGAGAAATTTTGGCAAGCAGCTCTTTGAGTCTGCTCACCTCATCCTCGAGGATGGTGTTTTAGGCTAAAACATCATAAAGAAGCCCAGGTCATCATCAGTGTTTACTGAATCACCTGACCTCCTGATAGAATCAGGATGAACATGCTCTGAGTGTAGATCAGTAGTAGCATGTGCCCCTTGGTCATGGTACTGGGGACTTCCTGCTTCAGGACCATGTCCTTCATGGGCAGTTGCCTCTGGTGAGGTCTTATGGATAGTACCAAATTCATCCTGATCATTTGCTGAAGCAGGAGAAGTGGCAGCCTCACCAGAAATTCGAATCTCCGTTTCTACACTTAGAGATTGAATATGGTAACCCCTTGTGTTGTGGGGTGTCAGAAGCACTTTGGTCCTCCCCCTCAATGGTTGAGGCCATCCGAGTTTTGATTGGTATCTGGGGAGGAGGTGAGGAATGCAACTAGTCAGCACTTTGGCAATTATTATGGTAGGACTTTGGGGGGTGGTACAGTGGGAGAGAGTGTGAAGGCAGTATGCACCCGGGGGGAGTGGTGCGTTTCAATGGCAACCTCCTCAAGTGAGGAAGGTTCCAGATGTATAGGTGCCCCAGAGGTGGTTGCTACAGGCTCCTGTTGAGAGGAGACCTGAGTGGTTGAGGGTGAGTGAGTACGTGTATCTACTGGGGGGTTATGACCAGTAGATATAACCTGCGTTTGTGTTGCAGGGGCATCCTCAGGGGACTCATTTCCCTAAGTAGTCTTTTTGGCTTTCTTGTGTTTGGGTTTGGTGGGGACATTGGATTTGGAGGTGGTGGCTGTGGGTTCCAGCTGCGTGGGTTTTCGCAGTTTGGCAGCCAGTTTGAGTGACTGGTCTGAGTTGTGCCTGGAGTATTCTTCAGGCAATACAGCCGTGGCAGGGACTCCAAGGCCAACAAGTCCCTCAGCATTCAGTTGGTTTACTATAATGGCATTAGGAACCGAGGATATAATCCATCGGTTAGCTATAGGCTTGGAGGCCATATCCTTGAGTTCAAGAAATAATATTTCAGTAAAATTTAAGCTTTGTTGGTCAAGGATAGAGAATAATACCTGCTGCCACCTCGTCGACATTTGATCCCAAGAAGATGTCTTAGGAGCTAAGCATACATTCACCATATGAAAAATTAGTCGTTCCGCATCATGGAAATGCTTCTTCAGGATGGTAGAGGCACTGAGGTTACCTTGGTATCATGTTGGGCATGTGATAGATCAGTGGTGCCCTTTGGATACCCAGTGGGGAAAGTGGCATCATCCAGTTGTAGGGTTTGGCGAAGGATTGCTGGAGTGATGACCACCTGACGGTTGTTGACGAACGACTGGAGAGAGTCGTGTCACTCTCCCCAGTGATGAGGGTGACGTTCATCCAGAACTGATGGAGGGATTCGGCATGAATGGTAGGATTTAGAAGGAAGGCCGTTTTGTATGGAGAGTTGATCATTAGATCATGGCATTATCAAACTTTGTCCAAAAGGGTGATTTGGTAAGGTAAGCAACACAGTTGTGTCGTGGTTTAAGCTTCATGTTCGCCATTGATGTGAGTGAAGGTTCTGAGTTTTTGAATGTTAGGTTTGAGATGATGAAGCTTTGTAAGATAAGGTATTTAGGGTACGGGTTATAAAGCAACTGAAGGGTTTGGTATGAGTTATCAGTAGTTTTAAACAGTCCTAGAGTGCTGGACAAACTTTGGATCAATAAGACCTTTTTCAAAAGACCTTTTAAACAGTCCTAGTTTTAAGCTCTGTAGGCACAAACTTTGGATCAATAAGACCTTTTTCAAAACAGTCCCTAATAAATGATGTCTGATCTCTATATGTTTGGTCCTAGAGTGCTGGACAGGATTCTGGACAATACAAAGAGCTGAAGCCACTGTCCATTAATATGGAGTCTTAGTCTCTGTAATGCCATAATCCAAAGTTGGTTTTGAAGCAGAGTACCTGAGAAGTACAGCTTGCAGCACCAATGTACTCTGCTTCAGCAGTGGATGTAGCAACAGATGTTTGTTTCTTACTCTGCCAGAAATCAACAGTTGCCTAGGAATTGACATCCACCAGAAGTTGACTTTCTGTTAACTTACAACACCCTGCATAGTCACTATCAGAAAAAGCAACCAATTTGCAACAGTGTCCAGTGGCATACCATAAACCTAGAGATTGCGTACCTTGCAGATATCGAAAGATCCTTTTGACTGCAATCAAGTGAGACTCTTTAGGAGCAGCCTGAAATCTAGCACAAACACACGTTGCAAACATGATATCTGGTCTAGAAGCTGTTAAGTACATCAAGGACACGATCATACATCTGTAAAGTTTTTTATCAACAACTTTACCTTTCTGATCTGCATACAGTGTGTGGTGTTGCACATGGGAGTAGAACAGGGCTTACAATTTTGTAAATCAAACTTATTCAAAAGATCATTTGTATATTTAGACTGATGAATGAAAGTCCCATCCCTTTTGTTTGATTTGCAATCCAAGAAGAACTGTAATTATCCCATTGCACTCATTTCAAACTTCTTATGCATTAATTGGTAAGCCATCACACAACTGGGGATCAGAGGATGCAAAAATAATATCATCACATAAATTTGAACAAGTAACTTATGCTGATCCACCTTCTTAATGATAAAGTTTTATCTATGGAGCCTCTAGTGAAATTATTTGGAGAAGAAATTTGATAATGTCTCATACCAGGCTTTAGGAGCTTGTTTCAGCCCATAAAGAGCCTTATCAAGCTTGTATACCAATCTGGATGTTTATTATCCTCAAATCTGGTGGTTGACACACATAAACTTCTTCTTTATTTTACCATATAAAAATGCACTTTTAACATCCTTTGAAAAACTTTAATATTATGGAATGCAGCATAGGCTAAGAATAATCTAATTGCCTCCAGTCTGGCTATAGGGGCACAGGTCTCATCGTAATCAATACCTTCTTCTTGTGAAAACCCCTGAACAACCAGTCCGCCTTGTTCTTAACAATAAGCCCATTTTCATCATTTTGTTCCTAAACACCCATTTAGTGCCTATTGCACACTTACCTGGGGTAGAGGAACCAGTTCCACACTTGTTGTTTCTTGAACTGAAGTAGCTCAAGCTACATGGCTTCCACCCATCCATTGTCTCTCAAAGCAACATGATAGTTCTTTGGCTCTTGCTGACTGATGAAGAGAGCATAGAAGTACAAGTTAGACATTGACTTCTGGTTGAGACGCCAGCATTGATACCACCAATGATTTGAGACATGGGGTGATTCTTCAGCTCTTGGTGCACAATAAGATCAGTGCAAGTTTTTGTAGCCGTTTCAGCATGAGCAGATGTGATCAGATTCTTGAAACCAGTATTAGATGGCAAATCAAACGATGTAGAGGAATCAGAAATCTCATTAGCATTTGTTTGTGGATGGAGCTGCTCAAGGTACAGGAACATCAAGTTTAGCAGACTCAGGCAGTGGTCACTGAACTTGAAAAGGTGAGTACTCATATCATCATCATCTTCAGTACCACCAGGTGGAAGACTTGCTGCAGAAGATGATTTATCCACATGATCTACAATAGCTGGAGTTTGATAAGGAGCATATTGCAGTATGTCCGGATCAAACAACTCGATAGGGTTTTGTGGAATTTTATCCTTAGGAGATTCATTGAATTTCACATGCAAGGTTTCTTCAACTATCTTTGTTCTATAGTTGAAGACTCTGTATGCCTTGCAAGTGGATGAATAACCTACAAAATACCCTGCATCCACCTTAGGATCAAATTTGTTGAGTTGACCCTTTGTGTTGAGAATGAAACAAGGACATCCAAAGGCTCTGAAGAATGAAATCAAAGGAGCCAAATGATGTAGAGCTTCATATGGAGTCTTCATCAACCTCTGATTTACTAACACTCTATTATGCACATAGCAAGCTGTATTGACAACTTCAGCCCAAAAAGTCAAAGGGAAACCAGAGTCAGCCAACATGGACCTTGCGGCTTCAATTAAAGTCCTGTTCTTTCTCTCCATTACTCCATTTTGTTCTGGAGTCCTTGGGATGCTAAACTACCTTTTGATTCCTTTTGAAAGATAAAAATCATCAAGTGTATGGTTTCTGAATTCATAACCATTGTCACTCCTTATACACTTGACTGATAGGAATACTGCTTCTCAACATACAGCACAAAGTTTGTAATCTTCTGAGCACCTCATCCTTTGAATGTAGAAAGAAAGTCCATACGAATCTGGAGTAATCATCCACAATTACCAGACAGTATTTCTCTTTTGCCATGCTCATCACTCGCACAGGACCAAATAGATCCATGTGCAGTAACTGCAGGCAGGCAGTGGACTTAGGTTCTTCAATGGAGGGAATGAGACTTTGTGCTGTTTTCCTTTCAAACAAGCAGTGCAGGCTTCATCACAGTGGAACTCCTTTATTGATAAACCTCTCACTAAACGATTATGGATCAGCTGATTCATGTTTCTAAAATTGACATGACCCAGCCTTCTATGCCATAGTTTAGATTCCTGAAGAGAGGCTTTGGAGAACAGACATGGATGACCCTTCAAATCAATCTTCTTTGACAATCCAAGACATACACTCTTCTGATCTTGTTGGCCTTCAAGAGAGTATGTTCATCCATTACCTTGTCAATCAGCCTCAGAACTTGGGAAGACAGAATCCTACAGTTCTGCTTGTGAAAAGTGCAACATGCCCTTTATCACACATCTGACTGACACTCAGCAGATTATACTTGAGATTCTCCACATGGTTGACATCATCAAACCAGATTTGTCCATTAGACACATATCCTTTCCCAATGATGTAACCTCTGGCATCATTTCCAAATGAAACAAATCCCTTCTTTCCTTGAGAGTAGTCATTAAGAAAGAACTGCTCCCAGTCGTAGGCAAAGATCCTCCACTGTCCACATACCAGATGCTCCTTTGGCATGTTGAAGAACCCCGCATAAAAGAAAACTAGTTAGATTTTGAGACCCAAATCTTTTGGTTTTGTGGGCTGTTTTCATCAATAGACGCAACCATAACTTGTTTCTTATGATTACAGCTGATGAAAAGAGATGGTGCTGAAATGAATTCCTTGGATTTGGGCTTGGAATGCCTTTTCAGTGATTTGATCACATAGGTGCATCTAGTTGGTTAACTCTCCCCAACAAATGTTGAACCATCATAACAAGTTGTGTCTGATTTGTGCCAAAGCTTTCAGCTCTTGTGACATATCAGTACTTGTGTTTGATGAGTTCCTGTGATCCACCATTTCCTCCCTTAAAATTAACAGACTTAGTGATGTTTATCATGAGGAGCACCATCAGCTGTTTTGTGATGAACCTTATCCTTCTTTTTGGATTTGGTTGAAGGCTTGGGTTTATCACAATGGAATGATTGCGGTACAAACTTGGTCTCAAACTCAGTTTCATTTCATCCATCTGGATTTTAATGAGCTTATCTCTGTTGAGTTTGGAACCCTTTCTGTACCAACATTCATCAGAAAGATGATTGAATTTACCACATATTTCACATGGCTTATTCTTCATCTTGGATTGATCAACTGCTTGATGTGAAACTACTGAAGGTGTGCTCTTCAGTACTTCCTCCTTTTAGTAATTTGTTCAGTACTGAAGAATCTGTAACAACTGAAGAGTTGTTCTTCAGCTGTTCATTGTCAGCAGTTGTTATATTTATCAATCATTTATTTCAGCTGATTTGAAATGCTTTTTAGTTGTTGTAACTACTTGCCCTTCAGTACTTAAGTTACTTTGAGGACAACATCTGAAATACTCAGCTTCATGTGCTTATCAGTTTAACCCATCAGCCAATTGACTTGCTGAGGTATCAACCTTTATTTCATATTGTGATTTTGGGAGATCACTTATGGATGATGCACATGATAAGTGGTTTGGAGATTGCTTTCACTTTTTAGATTTTACTATTGGTTTTTGGAGTAAAATCTGTTGGAGGTGCAATATGGTTGTAACCAATTCCAAACTTCACATTCGAAGCAGATTGCTTACTGAGCAGCATTTCAATCCCTTGCAGGATGACACCCAGCGGTCACACTCAACTTGGGTAACTGCAAGTTTTTCTTTGAGTTCCTTATGGTTCTCAAGAATGACCTCTAGCTTAGCCTTTTCATCATTTAATTGGCATTTAAGCTTATAAATCTCATCATCTTTGTCCTTAAGGACAGACTCATATTCAGCTTTTCTTTTGGAAATAGTTTGCTCAAGCTCTAGATTTTGATTAATTACAGCTACATTTGCTTCTCTAATAGAGACAAATGCATCTATGCAAGATTCAAACAAAGCTTGGCCTTAGCCTCAGAGGATACCTGGGTTACCTGTGAGAAGATGCATTGGAGCATGAACTCTCAGTAGATTCCAGGGCCATGAGAGCTAGATTCCCAAAAGGATGTTCACCACCATGTTGACCATCACCCGCAAATAATTGCTCAGTACCAGAGAGATCATCTGGTAAACTGCTCCAGTCAACATTACCAGGGGTGAAAAAGCTGTGATGAGTTGTGATTGAGATGGTAGAGGCTCAGGTAATGCTTGTGGTTGTTGTGCAGTAGGAACTTGAACTGGATTTGGCTGAGGCATGTAATAGCAGGGATACGGATATGACATTGGACCCTGAGGGACAAAATATGCAGGCGAAACAGTTGTGAATGATGACCAAACTAGCAGGATGTTGCCCCCTGTTTTGTGGACTAGTGCTTGGAAAAGTCACAAAGGGTGCAGAAGAGTTAGATCCAGATGATCTACACTCTCTTGCAAAGTGTCCAAGCCTTTGGCATTTGTGACACCTCAACTTACTCTTGTCAAAACCAACTTTGGTTTGCCAAGAGTCCTGGAAATTTCTTGCCAGTCCTCTTGTAGAACTTCTGAGATCTGATATTAATCAAGGCCATTTGGCTCAGAATATCCATCTCTTCTAGATCATCATCAGCTATTCCTTTCAAATCATCCATGATAAACATAATTGTCACTATTACAGCTGAGTGACTATCAACACCAACAATGCATGATCTAAACTGTTTGAAGAGAAATCTATAACTCATCATAATTACTTTCAGATGCAGCATATTCTGACTCATAGCCAACCAAGGCAGTGTTCCCTGGTACAAAGTCATTAGTGAGCTTTCCTGATGATGCCAGTTTCCTTTTCTGCTCTATCTCTCTCTCAAATGTAAGCATTTCACATGAAGTGGGTGGAGATAGTTTATCCAGATTTGCACTGGAGCGTAGGACAATAGTGTATGTGTCCCATCTCTCAGCAGTGATCTAAGGAATGTTGTTCATCTGACTATTGGTATATTCCGTTTGACCATTTTTAGCTCAGAGATCAAACGGAAAAAATGCTCAAACTGTTGAGTCAGTGTCTCACCCTTCCTATGAGAGAATGTTTCATATTGTGGGCAAGGATTTCTCTGTTGTTTGCTAAGACCTCATCAGTTCCACCGAATTGTTCCTTCAATGCCTTCCAGAGGTCATGAGCAGTTTCATGATGCATAAGCCCTGAATAGATTTCATTCGGCAGTGCCATGGCCAGAATTCCATGGGCTTTAGCATCAATCTCAAACAGTTTCCAATCTTCATCTGAGTATTGTTCCTTCTTCTTCAGAACCATTTGATTGGTTTCCGGATTGTTCACCATAGGCTTATGTGGACCATGTACCACTGATGTCCAATAACCTAAACTATTAACAGACAGGTGATGAAGCATTCTTCGTTGACATATGTTATACTCAGTCCTAACGAGCATGAGAGGCTTGGTTGAAGAACCAGTAGGGTCATTAGAAGGAGTAGTCATTCTCAGATTCAACCAAAATCAATTAAGTTTTAACAGATTTAAACAGAACACAACAAACCAAATGAACCAAGAAAAACAGAAAGCAATAAAACGAAAGTAGCAGAAATTCAATTTAACTATAACTGATTCTTGCAAATATGCTAATTCAATCAATGCAGATATCGATTAACAGTTTCAATGATCAGTTGTTAGATTGAACAATGATTACCCGCTCTGATACCAATTGTTAGGATCAGTGATCTACGTTTGATTGATTAGAGTATTGCAGCGGAATCAAACAATGAATTAGACAATTCACAAGAACATAGTTGATATTCAAAGTAAGAGCAAACGATTATAGAAAGAATTCTGCAAATCAAATATTTCATTCAATACGCGCTTTCATGGTGGCAAAATGTCACACTTACAATCAGGTCAATCATCCCTTATATAGAATGTCGTGGTGGAACATTCCTTATATAGGAGATGTGACGTCTGCTGATGTCATTTGATAGTGGCATCTAATAGAATTATTCAGACTACTAAAAGTTAACACAACTACTGAAGATGTCAAAACAGCTGACATCTTCTTACAAAAATACTAAGTGTTAACTATCACTACAAGTACTGAAACTACAACGACTGAAGAACATGCTCTTCAGTCATTTTACAGGTACTGAAACATAAAAGAAAACTACTGAAAGGAAACCATCACAACAACTGAAGAATGCTTCTTCAGCTATTGTAGCAAACTCGGAAGGCTTCAGTACTTGTACTTGAACTTCAGCTTTTGTCATCAGCTGATGTCTTCAGTCTTTGTACTTTAGCTGTTGATCTTCAGTACTTTAGTCTTCAGCTGTTGATCTTCAGACTTGGTCTTCAACTGTTGAAGTCTTCAGTACTTTAGTCTTCAGCTGTTGAAGTCTTCAGTACTTTAGTCTTCAGCTGTTGATCTTCAGACCTTGGTCTTCAGCTGTTGAAGTCTTCAGTACTTTAGTCTTCACTGTTGAAGTCTTCATACTTTGTAAAAAGCTGATCAAGTCTTCAGCAGTTGTTGTGATGTCTGTGGGACTTAGAGGTTTTTCTGATCAGGCTCATTGGTTTTTTTGGTCCAACAATTCTGAAATTGACTTTGGTGAACCTGACCTTATATTAACCCTTTTAAATGCATCATCTAAGTTCTCATCTGGAATCTTGCCTTTTGATTTCAAAGTAGCCTCCTTCTGTTTAGTGTCAGATTTCACTGGTTTACCCGTGGAATCATGATCACTAACTAGAGGAGTAGACACCACATGATCCTTATTGGGTTGTTATTTATAGGTCTACATTTTGCATTCAAGAGTATCTCATGTGGTAATGTAACTACCTCGAATCCCAAACCTTCTCCATTGTTTCATTCTTTCACTAAATTCTAACTATGTGAGAAGAACTGGCCCAACTATGTAGTTTTTGTTTTAGGGGCTGTTTGTTTTTGGTCTGACCCGGCTGACTCAGTTAGCGGGTCAGCCCGTTTGATAC
Organism: Flaveria trinervia; assembly: GCA_025506515.1. Lineage (NCBI taxonomy): Eukaryota > Viridiplantae > Streptophyta > Magnoliopsida > Asterales > Asteraceae > Flaveria > Flaveria trinervia. Next base: position 72,459,342 of record CM046450.1, on the reverse strand, counting down.
GCAAGAAGCTACAACTAACCGTGTCCAAGGTAGCTGACCCGACCTGATTTCGGAAATTACTGAGCCATCCATTCAGCTGACCGTGACCACCGACAGCCACCCCGCCCATCGTCAATGCTTCCACCTACAGCGAACCCCTACACGACGACCCCCTGCATGGCGACCCCCCTACACGGCGACCCCCCTACGCAACGACCCCCCTGCACGATTCCTCCTTGCGCGAGCACCGTCGAGCGCCTCCTCTGCGCGATTCCTCCCTGCCAGTGGTGGTTGTGGTGGTGGAGGCCGGTGGTGGTCGGGAGGGGATGTAGAGATGGTGATGGTAGAGATTTTGGTTTTTTGATGGTTTTTTGTGTGTTAAAATAATTTATAAAATGAGTCATTATCATTCAGTAGAGCCAGTAAGATACTGAATCAAACACCAAGTTTCAGTCAGATGTAGACTCAGTCAGAACTTCTGACTGGGTCAGCTTCTGACTCAGTAAGATCTTATTGAGTCAGTTTTATCAAACAGCCCCTTAGTAAATTAACTTCAACTTCCAGAACTACTTTTTCCTTTTTGGTTTCTTCTGGCGAAATTAAATAAAACTTTATGTCATTTAATTGATTTAAGGAGACAACCTTAGTTTCCCTTAGTTATTTACCCGAAAGTTCTATCTTTTCTTTAAAACTGCAATCATTTTGTTTTAATATACGATTAGCTTCAATAAAGAGTTGTAAGTCATTTACTAAGTTATCATTGTGTTCTAATAATCTAGCAAATTTTATATCTATGCTCTTCGTAAATTTTTCACATTCAGAACAGCATGTTGTTAAATAGTTGATCTAAAGAACTTACCTATGAGGATTCTGTTGAATCAGCCATCAATGTATAGGTCGACTCTTCTGTTTTTGGAGATTTTGAACTTGTTGCTCTGAACTCTTCCTTAACCAAGTGTTTTACCACGTTCACAGCTTCTTCTATATCTAACGCTGCTTGATGAGTTGCAATCTCACCTTCACTAGCAGATCCATCATCCAATGCTTCGACAAAAGCAATGTTTGATTCTCTAGGAGAGTCAAATCAGAAGGACCAGTCTTGTCCTTCATCACCTTGGGCAGTTAGTGCTGTGGTGTAATTATTTGAAGAACTAGTTCCAACCATGTCCTTGTCTTGACGGTTGAAAGTAGGAAATTGGTTACCATTTCTAGTTTTCTTGGGCTTCACACACTCACGTTTAAAGTGCCCCTTTTCACCATAATGGAAGCAAGTGACCTTGGTTTTGTCGAAACCTTAGGTCGTATCTTTTGTGGCTACTAGTTTATGTCACGTCTTCTTAACGAACTTTTTGGCTCGTTTAACTGCACTTGATAGAGCCCACATGATATTCATCTACAAGGTGACAATTTCCTATCTTCCCAGCAACTAGACCATCATATGGTTGAACCACTGCTACAAGAAGGTCCATGTGCTCTTTTGCAACCTCCATTATGACATTACCGAGATTCTCGGTCTTCAACTTCGTAGTAATGGCTTCAGGCACTATGTATTGAGTCGATGATGACCCAGACATTTCTTGTCCTGAAGCAGTGGATTGGGAAGGAGCCACGGAACTGGACAAAAGAGTTGTTTGAAGTGGTGCTCGTGAACTAGTTGGATTGGGAACCGAGTTTTAGAGTGAAGGATTCTGAACGTAAGATCCTTTCTTTGACTTGTACTTCATCCTAAGTTCCTCCTCTCTTAACTTCAAGATGAAGTCATTTATATCCAACGTATCAAGTATGTCATTCTATCTCAGGTTGGACACAAATGTGTCTCATTTCTCAAGCAAACCATCTGCAAAGCTTGAGACTTTATCTTCCATAGACATCGTTACACCATGAGGTGTAGCTCACTCATCAGATGGTAGAACCTGTCGATGATGTCATCCAAGCTCTCAATCCCAATTGAGGAGAAATTATCAAACTCCTTCTTGAGAGCCTTTGCCTTTAGTGCCTTTAATGTCACATTCCCATCGTATCTCTTCTCTAATGCCTCCCACACCTTTCTGGCATGTTTGTTCTCAGAAAATTAGTAAAAGATGTCTATTAGAATTGACTACGTTAGAAGAGCATAAACTTTATTCTTAGCATTGAAGATATCTTCTGATCCTCCCTCATTCCACCTAACATCAACTTTACTCCATTTGCGCTTACTGGTATCGTGTAACGGTCTCTATAGAAGTCCAATGGTTAGGATCCACTATATTTAGGTAAATCTCGAACCGTTGTTTCCATTATGGATAGTCATCCAAAGTTATAAACTTTGCCGGTTTATTGTGATTTCTTATCTCATTCTCCAGAAGCAGAAGCTTCTAGATGCGCGAGTCCTTCCGAGTAGTAAACGCTGAAAACTGATCTTCTATTTGAATGAACTTTGTACTTTGAGAACAGAATAACTTTAATCGTGTGAATGGACAATGCGCATGGATCACTCGTACAAATGAAGAGTGCGAATGAATTCAATCGTGTGATTAGATTCAGTCGTGCGTATGAACCAACGCGAATGGACTCAACCGACTCAAGGTGTTCAGTCGTGCGAATGAAGGATACGACTGAGTTCAGTCATATGGATGGATGGTGTGAATGAGTTCAATCTTACGAATGGGCTGTTCGTGCGACTAAAGGCTGCTGCGTTTGAAAAAATCGAATTTTTGGTACTTAGACACGAATTACGATTCACCCAGAAACCCTAATCTGCCGTATGACGAAAAACTTCAACATTAATGCCTGAAAACGTTGAAAAACACATGTGGACTAAAAATGATGACTCTTTTGATTTAAAACATGAGTTTTGACACAATTCTAATTGAACCAAACGCAAAATCAAGAGCCAATTCTCTGATACCACTTGTCAGGACTGTGTACGTATGGAATACTAATAGATTCTGCGTTTATACCGAATCAAATAGTGCCGAATCCTATTTGATTGGCAACCTAATCAGTGAGAACAATTACCCGATCGTATACGATTGAAACTAAACATTATGAATGAATAAAGATCGATCAGGAATGATCTATGAACTTGGATAGGCTTCCTTGGACGTTTTGGACGGCTAGGGTTCGTAAGAGTATTAAGTGTTTCGAATTCTTTTGTTTTTTCCACGAATTAAGTGGTATTTATAGGTTAGGGACTTCCATTCGTACGACTAAACCATTAGCATGGTTTAGTCGTGAGATTGAATCATGCGATTGTCATACGCATGACTGAAGGTTCAGTCGTGAGACTGAGTCAATCTTATGTCTCAATCATGCGACTGGTCCATAAGCATGATGTATTCATGCGTATGGTCCATAAGTATGGGCCATTCACATGGTTACTCATCCAACCATGTTGAACACCTTACTCAATCATTATTGACTAAGAATCATGCACAACACCCTCAAACCTATAACGTAAGTTCATTATAGTTTAACATAATAATAATATGAATTATTAAACATTATAAACATCAACCATATATTATATTTCATTGAACCCATTCATTACATATGTGTAAGACATGACTGACTTTTACATTAAGCTCATAAACTAGGTACACATGTATCTACATAGACGTTGGAAGATTCTTCAGGCATGCGTTATTGACTTTGGAGAAAGTTGGGATGACCGCTTACCGTTAGCTGAGTTCTCATATAACAACAGTTATCATGCCAGCATTGGTATGCCCCTTATGAGATGCTATACGGTAGGAGATGTAGAAATTCCATGTATCTTATCTGACAAAGTGTTTAGCAGAAGAGGATATGATTGTACCACTGGAAGATATCGAGGTAGATAAACAACTCAATTATATGGAGCAACCAGTGGCGATCATTGATCGAAAGCAGAGGAGATTAAGGAATAAAGTGGTTCTTCTTATGCGCGTACAATGGAAGCACATGAAGGGATCTGAGTGTACGTGGGAGACGGAGGAGGAAACAATACAACATTACCCACGACTATTTGAGGAATAATAGGTTTCGGGGATGAAACCTATACAATTGGGTGGACTTGTAACACCTGGTTATTTTTAGAAGACTCAAACAAAAGAATAACGTGAAGAAAAAAAAGAAAGAATAGATATATTACCCAAGTTAATAGGTAAAAAGTGTAAACAGGACAAAATCTTTAAAAAGTTGGTGAATAAAGGTGATGGCCGCCCATCACCCTCTCTTCACGTATCATTCAGATATTTCTAGAGACAGAAAGCGAAGAATAGCAGAAACTCTCGGGTTGAAGAGGAACAAGAGCAGAAGTTCGAATTCAAGGTACGAATTCATAGTTTTTGAGTGTTCTTGACTGGCCTTAGCCTCAATTTTGCGCTTATGTTTGTTTATATGTGTTCGGGTGTGTTTTATGTGGGTTTCTAGGCAGTTGAACTCAATTGCAAAGTCATAACCAAAGGCTGCTAAGGTGAGTTCTAGAACCCCCTTTTTACTTGATTTAAACTATTTTGGGGCTGGAAATGCATGTATGAACTTTTTATAAAAGTTGGGTTTTATACCCGTATGTGTGTATGTGTGTGATTGTGGTGGGGTTTGATTTTGGGCTATGTATGTGTTTGATGATGTTATGGTTGTGTTTCTAAGGATTAGGATGTATGATTTAAGCTTAGAATAGTTATATGATATTTGGGGATTGATTTATGATGTTTAGGAGGATCTAGACTACCCATGCGCCTAAACAGTGGCACATGCCCAATAGAAATAACTGCTAAGTGTCCCATATGCCCAAAACCTCATGCGCCCAAATAGTACCCATGCGCCTAGAAATAGGATAAATTTTCTAAGTGTCCGACGCCCAGGATTCCCATGCCCTAGGCACTCATGCGCCTACATAGTGCCCATGCGCCTAGAATTGCCCAGAAATGACTAAGCGTTCCATGCGCCCCAATAGTGCCAATGCGCCTGTAAGTTCCTCATGCGCCTAGTGTTCCAGGGGTAAGGAGGTTGACTTTTTGAAGTCATTATATGTGATGGGCGATGTAGATGATGTATTATTGATTCTTATGAATGATGATGTATGATGGTAATTATGATGTATGTATGATGGTGCTTTGTATGGTATATTTTCATTTTATAGTTATGTTCCTGTTTTGTATGATTGTTTTCCTATGGTTTTACTTTGAATGTTAATGAATGAAAGAAAGTATTGTGTAAGGTAAAGTGGAAGATAATGAAAAGTGGAACGTAATGAAAGAGTGTATGCATTAATGAATGAATGAAAGCAGAAATGGTTGCAAGCAAATGTATGGATTCCACCATGAAGGGCTTGAGCTCAACTGTGCGGGTTATCTATTCTAAACGGATCCACTAAGGGTCTAATCCTTGTATTGACCATTGTATGAGATCCTTGCCGCTTACCCCAAGTACTGGAGTCGCTTCGTGCAAATGTTCGAGTCTATGAAAGCCTCAAGCCATAACTAGCTTCGTGCACAAAGGTTCAGTGTATAGCGTATGGCATGGTTTCGGAAGAAAGAGAAACGATAAGTGGTTATGTACTTGCCCTAGGTACTAGAGCAGCTTCGGTGCACAATGTTCGAGGTCTATGAAGACCTCAGGCAAGTAAGAGCTTCATGCACAATTTTCAGGTAATGTACATTTTTCGAAGTCATGGAACGTACTGTTAGGACCTGGTATTCGACTGAAATACCTAGAGATCACGTGTATACCGGATCAAATAGTGCGGAATCCTATTTGATTGGCGATCCAATCAGTGAGAACACACGAAGAATCAATCAAGGATTGAAACTAACGTTAGAAATCGATAAGGAATCGATCTAATGTGTTCTATGAACTTGGAGAACGATTTGGAAGGTTTCTGGACGGCTAGGGTTCGTATGGAATTGAACTTGAACGAACTCCTTTCCTGTTTTTCAGTTGTTTATTTATAGGTTGGCACTCTTCAATCGTGCGACTGAACCATTAGTTTGGTTCAGTCGTGCGATTGAACCATGCGGTTGGTTCATTCGTGCGACTGAGTGTTCAGTCGTGCGATTGAGCCAATCTTATGTTCCAGTCGTACGACTGATCCAGTCTCCTGGTTCAGTCGTGCGACTGAGTCAATCGTATGAGTTCTTCTATGCTTATGGTTCATTCGCATGAGCCATTCGCATGGGAACTTCATTAAGTTAAGTTTGAATGTTTTTGTTAATTAATATAATATTATATGTAATCATTCAAGTAATCATAAACTCAATCAATTCATTTACGACTCATTAATGAACTATTAAACATTATAACCAACAGACTATCCATCAGTTCATTAATCATACCAAACAAGATCTATTACATCACATCACGATCTAGGGACATACATGTATCAACAAACTCCCCCTTGGACCTAGATCTCTCTAATGTCTTGTTTTCTTCATTACCTTCTCATATTTCTTGTACTTGTCCTCTTGTGTGACTCCCGCGTGAATATCAAACGCAAAGCAAAGTCGTATAACATTTTGGAATTGGAGGGCTTGTACAATGTCTTGTGTGTCATAGAACAGTGGCCACTTGTATATGTATAGACATCATTAGCAGACAAGTGGTTAGCCACATGGGTCGAATACCCTGACAGTATCCATTTGATCCCTTTGTTTAGAACTATGACAGCTTCAGCAGTTCTCCAATCATAGTACCACCATTTGAAGTGTGGAGTGAAGTCCTGTGGCATTTCCCTGAGAGGGATTCTCGACATAGTGCGAGGAGGACTCCACTTCACACTCTTAGGTTTTCCAGTAATGGCATCCATCTCAGACCTTCTAATATACCTTGTAGGTTGTTGAGGTCTGAAGTTAATCCATCTGGTGTGGTACTCTTTCTTGAGGGCAGCCTCAAACCAGCCTGACATTTTTCTCGGGTCAGCATACAACAGCTTCAATTGGCCAGCTGGTTGAGCTCAAATCCAGGTAGAGTCTTTAGATCATGTGGAAATCTAAAGTACTCTATGCCCTTTTCCCTCTTAACGGCATAAACGTTAAGATCATCAAAATATGCCCATGCTATAATCCTGCCTGACACCGTAAGATGTTTCTTGACGCTGTAGAACTTGGTGTAGGCATCCCTCTTCGGTGCATCACGTTGGGCTCTGACTTCTTTAAAACATTCAGCCCATTCAGCCTTTCGAATGTATACATCATCGTTTGAGGCTTGGGCTGTTCCTTCGGTCTTTCCTGCTTCCTGCTCCATCTTGTCCAGTACCTCAAACATATCACTGACTAGGGACTCACCCAGATTGGGGACCACATTACCCGCGTTGTCAGCGTATTGAGGGTACTCTTCAGCAGCAATATCTTCAACCTCAACTTCATCAACGTCGTGTAGTTCGTCGTCACTGGTTGAATCAACTGTTGGAGCATCCTTGACAATATCATCAGGATTGAGTCTGAACATTTCTGCCAGTTGCTCGTTAGATAGGTCGTGAATTATTTCACCTTCTTCAGGTGTATAACTCACTGACCTTCTGACAATCCCTTGCAGATCAAGAATCATTGTGAGTTGAGACTTGACCTGTTGAAGGGGAGCAATATCAAACTCATCTCTGTGGTACTTTGGATCTGTTTGATTTACACATTTCACATTCAAATCATTAGTAATATATCAAACAAAATGCATTAAGTTAATATAAACATTCAGTACATCGTTTTTCAATACAGAATACAAAAGTAATTAAATACATAAACATCCACTATTTACTTTTATCCTGTATGCTGGTCTCTTCGTGTGAAGGTGCAGAAGTAGAAGCTGACTGATCCTGTCGGTTCTTTGTTCTCTGCTCTTGACCGGGAGCTGAGACAGAGTCAGCTGCTTCTCCTTCTTCAGTCTCTTCATCAGCACACCACTCTTCTGTTTCTCTTCATCAGAATCACTGTCATCATCATCATCATCATCACTCTCTCTTTCTCCATCTTTATCTTTAGAGGTTCCTCCTTTGATCCTTTTAACTTTAACAAATGGACCTCTTTGCCTTTTCCAACTCTTCTATCTGCTTACCTGATGTGACGCTTTGTGCTCGGAGTTGGTCCAACTCAGTGTTCTGAGCAGCCAATTTCTGGGCCTGCTCCTTAATAGCTCGATCCTGCTCTGCGATTTTCTGCGATTGTGCAGCAGTCAGGTCGGTGAGCTGGCGGATCTGAGAGGTCTTTTCCTCATCAGCCGCCAGCAGTCGTAGCACACCTTCTGTTTAAGGCTGCCAGCTGTTCCTCTACCCCTATTGGAGGTAGAGGAGATCTAGAGGTGTGTGGGGGTAGGCTGAGGGCTCGGTTTGGTGGCTAGTGGTGGGTGGAGGTGGTGAATATCGGGTAAGGTCTGGATGATGGTGGTGGTGAGTGTGGGGTGAATGTAGTAGTGGTAGCAGGGGTCTGGCTTGTGGTGATGGTATGGTGGTGGTTGTGGTTGCTGTGGGGGGAGGTATGGTGGTGGAAGGTGTGTCTGCAGAGGTGGTAGTGGTGGAAGGTATGGGGGATGTGGTGGTGATGAAGGTTACCTTCCGTTTTTTCTTTTCTGGCCATGGGGTTGAGCCATCCTTTTCTCCTCGTTCCCTCGAGGTGGATGCTCCCCCTTCAATCCCGCCTGAGGACTCCGGAGCATATGATGGATCAGTCTCTGTATCTCCGGATCCTCTCGGTTGTTCACCGACAACCCTCAACCCGTGCTCTGTGGGAACCACTTTCCTTCCCACAGTCCGGGTCAATGGCTCCTCATCAGATTCATCTTCATCTTCCTCGGTAAGCACAAAATCTTGATGGAATCCTGCTGACTCAGTTACCTCAGCAGGTGAGACAGACACCGAGGGAACAGAGTCAGACACAGGGTCTCGGGATGGAACAGCCTCATCCTCAATGTCATCCTCCTCAGAATCATCAGTAGGGAGGACAATTGGCTCCACGTCGGAGTCACTGTCCTCGTGACGCCATTGGCGTCTCCCCGGTGCCACATAGCTTTCATCTGCTAAGTGGCCAATCATTCTCTTCACTTGGGGCTTAATCTGCTTTCCCCTGTAAACTCTCATTCGCCCAGAGTAGTATCATCCATTATTTCCAGAGCCACTGCGTCATGACTTTCTTTGGGCAACTGTGGCAGCTTCTCGTTGAAGATGAGCTGTAAGAATCTGGGTACATACAAACCCTCTTTTCCCTTTACCTCCAATTCTCCACCAAGTAGGAGAATATCATGCTGGAGAAACTAAAGGGGTGGTTCAGAACCAGTGCCACGTAGGCATTTTGAATCTGGTCTGAGAGGTCGTCAAAACCCCCCTCCTCGAAGCTACACACTTAGAATCACGTGTGCTAAGTACTTGTACTGGGGGCTCAGGTTGCTCTTGTTGAGCACACCTGAGTTGATATCCCCAGCGTACTTTAGCCTTAGGAAGCATCCTCTTACAGTCAATGGATGTAGTTTTGTAGGATGATCAGCATCCTCCCCGAACTCGAGGACCCTCTGAATATCGGCGGCAGAGATCTCAATATCATGGCCCAGTATGGAGCTCCTGATACAGTAAGCTCCCGAGAGCGGTCCACCGAGGCATTTTCCCAGAATGCCTGATGGAGTGATCTGTAAGGCGTGCAAGGAGTGGAGATCGCCTTATAGATCCGGGACCGTCTCAGAAATGCAATTATTCGGTAAACTCAGCCCCGTTCCTGGTGGTGTGATCCAAGTGGGCACAGATGTTGTGCTTGGGATTTATGGTCCACTTTTCTGCCATTTTCTGTAACACACAAGACATAGAACTATTAAGACATAAGACATGAAAACTTCTGTTCTAAGTGTAAAGTTGAAAGTCATTTGATTCATTCGTGCGAATGAATCATGCGACTGAAGTCAGTCGCCTGTTTGGACGGCGATTGAGTTCAATCGCTGATGGAGGCATGCGATTGAGTTCAATCGGCTGATTGAGGCATGCGATTGAGTTCAATCTGCCGACTGAGACATGCGATTGAGTTCAATCGGCCGACTGGACTCATTCGGGTGGTTCAGTCGGTCGAATGATCCAATCGCAAGGTTCAATCGTGCGATTGGAGTTCATTCGAACGACCAGTCGCTTCCCCACTGTTCGATCCCTGTGGGTCGAATCTTGACCCTTCTAAGTCTTTTAACAGTGTGTAATGGTCCATTAGTCTCGATACTTGTCACTAATAACCTATTGAACTCAATTTTAACATTTTGCTTCATTCCATAGGTGATTAGGTCGATTTGCAGTTCGGTTCTTGATTTAATCCAATGTCGCTATTGTAGTTCGGTGATGTACTGATTTTGATAGGTTCAAGGAGTAGTGTACCTGTAAAACGTCACTGGAACGAAGAATCTTAAGCGCAAAGTATATCAGAATCGGAGGCAATTTCGACAGGGTAACGGTAATGAGCGCGATTCGGGGTTTTTTTGGGAGTGATGAGTGATATGCGATCGATTAAGACCTTTAAATACTAAACCTAGGTTCATTCGGCCGACTGGCCTCAGTCGCTCAGTTCAATCGGGCGACTGAGGTTCAGTCGTACGATTGGCCTAGTCAATCGCATTCAGTCGGCCGACTGAGTCTCAGTCGGTCGACTGACTCATTCGGTCTCCTTCATTCGCCCCTTTAGTTGACCGACTGAGCCTCAGTCGGTCTCCTGTTTCATTCTCCCCCTTCCATTCGGTCGAATGAACCAATTCATGTCCATTCGGCGATTGGAAGCCATTCGCATAGTTGGTCGATAACCATGATCCACTAGTGCGAATGGGTCACACTTTGTGAGTTTACAGTCATTTTTACATTTACTATTCAGACCCTTTTCACTTTTGATAATAACATTGTAAGCTCTTAACCAATTCAGTCACTTCAGACGTGACCTTTTAAATTTTAAAACCATGTGGCCATCTCAGACATGACCCTTTTAGGTAAGTTAATTCCCTCTGATTTCCCTGATGTAGTCCGACAGACACACAACTCAAAAATAAATAGTAACTTAACCTAACTACACAACTAAAGTTTATGTTTGGACTTTTTGTGAGAGATAAAACCCTAAGATGAAAATCTAAGGGATTTGATTAGGAGTAGACAGCTTTAACTTAGATTGATCATATCTGGACCAAATCAATTTTGGAATCATACAGGAATATCAAATCATTTTGGGACTTGTTATTAAAGCTCTTTGACGCTTAAATTCTCGGTATTCATCCAGAGTCGTTAGCAACTTAAGGAAATCATACTGAAACTCTTAGATCTTCACATTGAGTTGAACCTTTGAGAAGGTAGCCACTAAGATTGTCAGTATATTTGTCCACTTAAATCCATACACAGACTTTTGACGCAGACTGGTGACTGATTTAGGTTTAATTATTTCAGCTAACATTTGTGGATCCCACACTTATATGGTAATCAACATTCCTCAGAGGTTTTGAGCGGTCTACGGGTATTATTACAAGAAGAGACTATTCTTAGAGCTTTCAAAGAGAAGCCTGTCCTCAGGTCAGTGCCATCGCACAGTAGAGAGGCGGCAAACAACAATGAATTCTAGAATATCTAGGTTATGCTTATCCTCAGGTCAGTGCCATCGCACAGCAGAGAGGCACACAACCTATCTCCTTGTTAGAGCAGCTTACTTTTATTTTACACAAAATGCACCAACAACATGAGCCATTAGCTTTATTGCATTTGTCTTTCATTTTTCCTTGCTTTGCTCTAATTTTGGTCATCCGCACACTTTTGTGGCGTTTAAATGCTCATTACCCCTTATTGGTGTTAACCAGTGATAAGATGGAGGTCCACAGTCAGTTGAACAGCTTAGTTTGATCTTGAGATCACCAATCAGGTCTAATTGTCTATTGTGTTGAATCTACCAACATATCATTTGTGGTCTAGCAGCCTCTAAGTCTACTTTCTCTGTGTCACCTTAGGAGTTGCCAGTTTTCTATCATTTTCCCGTTTTATATTGCTTAGACTACGCAGACTTATACTTTGAACTTTTGCATCTTTTCAAACCTTAAATTTTAAAATCCCTCTTGATTTGTTCCTGTGTACTATCATATTCCAAGGTATTGAATCAGTATCACAGACACAATCTACCTTATTTCAGCTAGTTACCCCTTCTCCCTCATTTTTTTTATTATTATTATTATTATTATTTTAATATTAACTTGCTGACATATTCTCCCCCTAAAATACTAAAATCATTTCTGATTTAATTATTTTTGGATTTTAATAAACAGCAAGGTAACATGAAGTTAAATGTAACAGACAAAAAAAACAGATAACATAAGATAAAGTAAACTTTAACGAAACTACATCGGACTACACATTATTCTCATCAGGAATTACCTCACTTTTCTTTTTAACGCCGTTGACCTCTAGCAAGTAATGAAAACGTGGTTTATCAAAGGCTTTTGTATAGAGGTCAGCACGTTGAAAATCAGTATTAATTTTAACCACATCTATTAAGTTCTTTTCAAAACAGTCTCTTATGAAGTGGTATTTAATACCGATGTGTTTGGTCTTAGGATGTTGAACCGGGTTTTTGGTTACTGCAATTGCAGCAGAGTTATCAACAAAAATAGGAGTAGACGAGAATTTCAAACCGTAATCCCGCATTTGCTGTTGAATCCAAATGATTTGGGAACAGCAACTTGCAGCAGCAACATATTCGGCTTCACAGGTTGACAATGCAACCGATGTCTGCTTCTTACACTGCCATGTAACTAATCTTCTCCCAAAGAATTGACACCCTGCTGATGTAGACTTGTAGTTCATTTTGCAGCCTCCATAGTCCGAGTCACTATACGCTGTGAGCTCAAAATCGTCATCATGAGGATACCACAACCCCAGGGTGGGTGTACCCTTTAGATAGCGAAAGATCCTTTTGACCCCGATTAGATGATTGACCTTAGGTTTAGCCTGATATCTGGAACATAAACATGTAGCATACATGATATCAGGTCTTGAGGCAGTGAGATACATGAGGGATCCAATCATTCCTCGGTACATAGTGGCATCTACAAGATCTCCACTCTCATCAGGTGCTATATCATGATTCGTAGCAAGTGGAGTCCCAGCAGCAGAAGCATTCTCCATGTCAAAGCGACTGAGAATGTCTCCTACATACTTGGTCTGATGTAGAAAGATCCCATTAGGTGTTTGATCCACCTGTAACCCGAGAAAGAACTTCATCTCCCCCATTGCACTCATCTCAAACTCTTTCTTCATCACTGCTTCAAACTCTTTGCATAACTCTTCGTTCTTTGACCCGAAGATTATGTCATCAACATAGATCTGTACAAGCAGTAGGTCACCATCCTTTTCTTTAATAAACAGTGTACAGTCAATGACTCCCCTGCGAAAGCCGTGTTTCACAAGATGAGTCGAGAGTTTCTCGTACCAAGCTCGAGGAGCTTGATGAAGCCCATATAAAGCTTTGTCGAGCTTGTAAACTCTATCCCGATGATAAGGGTCTTCAAATCCCTCGGGTTGACTGACATAGACTGTTTCCCTTATTTCACCATGAAGGAATGCACTCTTCACATCTAATTGGTAGACTTTAATCTTCATGTACGAGGCATAGGCAAGGAAGATACGAATAGCTTCCATCCTTGCCACGGGTGCAAACACTTCGTTATAATCAATACCCTCGACTTGGCGAAAACCTTGAACCACCAGTCGAGCTTTGTTCCTTATGATGACTCCTTGGTCATCCTTCTTACATTTTAGTACCCATTTGGTGCCAATGACTTTAGCACCTTTAGGTCTATCTACCAGTGTCCATACACCTAACTTCTTAAACTGCAGAAGTTCTTCTTGCATGGCACTCACCCACGCCTCATCATTTAGTGCTTCACTGACATATTTTGGCTCAACCTGTGAGACAAAACATCGATAAGCACCATCATGATGTAACCCTTCTCCATAACTGAGGCGTAATCAGCTGAGTATAGCTGATTTCGGGTTTGTACTCCTGATCGGACATCTCCAATAACATTGTCAAGGGGATGATAGACGTTTAGTCGTGATCCTGGAGTAGTCGGCACAGTCACCTCCGAACCAAGATTGTGCACATTTTGGTCTGCATCTGAGGAGGTTGGAGTTTGAGGTTCCGAAGTCGAGGGTGCATCACTTGTGGATGCTTGTGGACTTTCAGGAACTGGAACCTGTTCCTCCTGACCGTTCTGGTCATCTGCTTCAGTTTCATCTTCAGAGGAGGAGTCACTTTCATCGACTACCCCTTCTGACTGAGTAGATGACTCGCCCTGTGTGCTGGATGGAGTGTTTAGTATATCATACATCATCCTAGTAGCTAACTCATCATCCGAGGGAGGAAGAGAGATGTTGAAGGATTTGAAGAATCCATCATAATCGAAGAAGTATGCAGGTCCTTTGCCTGTAGGTGGTGTGGTATATCTCTGAACGTCGACATTACACCACACTTCTACAAGACCCGTTGAGTTATTGTAAACTCGCTTGTTCGGTATGTTGTATCCTAGAAAAATTCCTTCAACTGCCTTCTCGCTGAATTTTCCTTCTTGTGTCTTCTTCAGAAGTGTACACGGTGCGCCAAAAGGTTCAAGATACTCCAAATTCGGTTTGCGTCTTTGAAGTAGCTCATAACATGTCTTTCCGTGGCGCTTGACTATTAGGACTCTGTTCAGTGTATAGCAAGCATTTGCCACTGCCTCGTTCCAGAATTGGATAGGCAGTTTCGAGTCTGCCAGCATAGTCCGGCTGTTTCTATCAAGCTCCTGTTCTTTCTCTCAGCAACTCCATTCATCTGAGGTGTGTAGGCAGAGGTGAATTGATGCACAATTCCCTTTTCCTTGCAGTATGCCTCCATCCCTTGATTCTTGAATTCTGTCCCGTTGTCTGAGCGTATTTGTCGAACTTTGAGCTTGTAGAGTGATTCCAGTGTGGTTACTAATTCTTTGAATGTCTCCAAAGTTTCTGATTTTGATTTCAGAAACATTACCCAAGTGAACCTTGAGTAGTCATCAGTGACCACATAACAGTACGCGTCGCCTGCGATGCTCCTTGTACTAACTGGACCGAACAGATCCATGTGAAGAAGCTCAAGAGGAAGTTCTATTGAATGAACTTTCTTTTCCTTATGAGACTTCTTTGTCTGTTTGCCCTTCTTGCAAGCTACACAAAAGTCAGGAAGTTGGAAGTTCTTGACATTCACTCCTCTAACTAAATCCTTCTGAATCAAATGATTCATCTTCCTTTGACTAATGTGTCCCATTCTCCGATGCCAGGAGATGGAATCCTTCTCAGTAGCTTTAGATAAGAAACACTGAACCTCATGATCCGTTGTGGCAGCTGTTGACAGATCCAAGACATAAAGGTCTTTATATCTTGAAGCAGTCATCAGAACTTGGTCTTCTGGGATCATATATTCTTTCTTCAGCACGTAACACTTCTGATTATCGAAGATGACTTTAAATCCTTTATCACAGATTTGGGACACAGAAAGTAAGTTGTTCTGAAGTTGTTGAACGTAGTTCACTTTATCAAACTTAACTTTCTGATTTCCCACTTCTCCCTGAGCTGTGATATAGCCTCCTTTGTTTCCTGCAAAGGAAACATGCCCTCCTTTTTTGTTTGACGTTAGATAAAAGGGCGCTATTTCCTGTCATGTGCCTGGATGCTCCGCTGTCTATAATCCACGTGTGTGTCAGCACTATATCGAGCACCCTGCGCATACAAAGTAAAAGAATCAGTTTAGGTTAGGAACCCAAGCTTTGACTGTCTTGGGTTTCCCTGAGGCATCACACATCATAAACTCCACCCATTGACCCTTAGAAGGTGAGGGTAGCTCAGGTTCTTTCTTGTTATCAGTATCAGACACGAGGGTGGATTTTTCTTTCCATAAGCCAGATTTGTGCAGTGCCTGTTTATGATAAACAGTCGTCTGGCTTACAGGTTGGACTTTAGGGTCACTAGCTCTTCTAGGTGGAGTTAGAGAACTCCGCTTAGAAGACCTAGGTCTAGAGTCCAGAAGATCAATCTTCTTCCTAGGTGTCTGATAGAAATGACAGTCGGAAGCAATGTGTCCACATTCTCCACAGTTGTAGCATGACCTGCTATCAACTTTATGAGTAGACTTTCTTTGTGGAGAAGTGCGTGACACTCTAGTAACATCAATCACTTTAGTTTTTGACTCTTGGATGTTTGATGTTTTCTCTGGTATAACAAATTTTACTGATTTAACCTGTTTTCCTTTTTGGTTAGCTGGTTTTTGACTTGAAGCATGTGAAAAAGTAACATTTGAAGTCCTTTTAGGTTCTGATTTGACTCTATTTGACCCTGACTGTAAATTAACTTTTCAAATTCATTTTCCAGGTTAACACATGGCAATTTACCTTTGCCTTTGAAGTGGCCTCCTTTTGTTTCTTACCAGATTCAGTAGATGAACATGAGGTGTCTGGATCAGTAACAAAGGAGTGGTCACCACATGATCCTTGATGGGGTTATTATTTACTGGTCTAGACTTGGTGTTCATCAAGGTCTCAGGTGGTGGTGGAACCACTTTGTAGCCTAATCCCTCCCCGTTATTCCTTTCTCTTACTAAGTGTTGAACTATGTGTGAAGAACTAGTCCAACTATGCAGTTTCTGTTTTAATGAATTAACTTCGACTTCTAACACTGCTCTTTGTTTCTTAGTGTCTTCTAGGGAGTTAAGATAGTACCTAATGTCGTTTGCTTGGTTAAAAGCCACTACTTCAGTTTCCCTAAGTTGTTTGGTCAATAGGTCTATCTTTTCTTTATAACACTGCTCATTTTGTTTTAGCACTCTATTTGCCTCAGTACAGACGTAAATCTTTTACTAAGTTATCATTATGGTCTAATAACCTAGCAAATTTGTCATCTATGCTCTTCCTAAACGTGTCACAATCAGAACAAGCATGGTTATTAAAAAGTCGGTGTGGTACTTACCTGAGTTGGTCCAGAAGTATTAGCCATCAGTGCTGCATCAGATGATTCTGGTTCTGTCGACTCTGGCTTTTCAGTCTCTGAGGTGGAGACTTCCTCATTTGGCTTGTAGCTGACCTCGCTGCAGTTGTTTCTTCACTATGTGACATTGCAATTTCAACTGCTATATCACCTTCACTCGCAGAATCATCGTCAATATCCTCGACACTGGCAATGTTAGATTCTCCTGGTGAGACAAACCTGAAACTCCAATCCTGTCCTTCATCATCATGAGCAGTTAGTGCTTTAGGGTCCTTGTTTGATGAAGTAGAATTAGAGGGTTGCTTGTCCTGGCGAGTAAATGATGAGAACGGGTTCCCATTCCCCGTCTTCTTTGGCTTGACACATTCTCGTTTGAAGTGCCCCTTCTCACCACAGTTAAAGCAGGTCACTTTACTCTTGTCGAAGCCAAAGGTGGTGTCCTTAGTAGCAACCAAGTTCTGTCCAGTCTTTTTCACAAACTTTTTCGCCCTTCGAACAGCACTTGCTAAGGCCCACATTATATCCATTCTTTCGAGCTCCATCTCATCCACCTGCTCGTAGTCCTCATCTGCCAGATGGCAGTTTCCAATCTTCCCAGCAACGAGTCCATCATATGAATGAACCACTGCTGCTAGGAGATCCATATGCTCTCGTGCTACTTCCACGGTCACATTACCGAAGTTCTCGTCTTCAGTTTAGTAGCGTTAGCTTCTGATCCAATATGATGGGTACATGATGACCCAGACGTGTCTGATCCAGAAGTAGAGGCATGTGAAGGACCTGACGAGCTAGACACAAAAGCAGTCTGGAGAGGTGCTCCAGATGCCTTTGCTTGAGGTGTGGCGTTGTATAAAGCTGGATTTTGTGTGTACGAAGACTTCTGAGCTCTATACTTCCTCCTTAGTGCTTCTTCGCGCAACTTAAGAATGAAGTCATTTATATCCAGCTTTACAAGGATACCATTCTGTCTCAGGTTAGACACGAATGTAGCCCACTTATCCGGCAACCCGTCTGCGAAGTTGCTTACTTTTTCTTCCATGGTAGTAACCACTCCATGGGTATGCAATTCGCTCATCAAGTGGTAGAATCTATCTATGACGTCGTCCAAGCTTTCATTACCAATTGAAGAGAAGTTATCGAATTCCTTCTTTAACTCCTTTGCTTTGATTGCCTTCAATGATGCATTACCATCATATCTCTTCTCTAGCGCATCCCACAGTTTCTTGGATTGCTTGTTCTCGGAATACTGGTGGAATATGTCTTTGGGGATCGACTGAGTGATCAATGCATATACTCTTTTCTCTGCATTGTACTTTACTTTCTGTGCGTCGGTCATCCCGCTTAATGTTAGTTTAACCCCATCAGCTCCCACCGGTGTACTATAACCTGTCTCAATGGCTTCCCACAGATTAGGATCTACTCCATTAAGGTAGATCTCAAAACGTTGTTTCCAGTGGGGAAACTCATCTAAAGTCAAGAGCTTTGGTGGTTTATTGTGATTCCCCACCTCACTCTCAAGCAGCAACAGATTCTGTATCCTTGAGTCTTTCCCAGCAGTAAAGGCTGACATCTGATCTTCCATGATGAACAAACTTATAATCTAATCAAACAAACTTTTACTGATGCGACTGAAGGATGCGACTGAGCT
The DNA here is from genome assembly GCA_025506515.1 of Flaveria trinervia. NCBI lineage: Eukaryota > Viridiplantae > Streptophyta > Magnoliopsida > Asterales > Asteraceae > Flaveria > Flaveria trinervia. Next base: position 72,440,788 of record CM046450.1, on the reverse strand, counting down.
AATCGTGCGTATAAGCTCTGCGATTGGTTCAATCGTGCGAATGAACTGGGCGATTGGTTCAGTCGTGCGAATGAATCTGGTACGTATGAGCTATGCGAACGAATGGTTCAATCGGCCGAATGAAGGTGCGACTAGGTCCAATCGTGCGTATGAGTAGTACGAATGGAGTCCAGTCGTACGAATGAGTCAGTCGTGCGATTGAAGCCGCTGGTTTGCGAAAATTTCTAGGTTTGACGGTTTTCAGCCGTAAAAACTCGAAATTTTACAAGTTCTGATTGCCTGAGTCCGTAGAAACCAAACGTCGATGAGCAGGGAACTTCCAAGATCACTTTTGATGCCAAAGATTGCGTTTTTAGTGTAAAAACACAAACTTTATGCAATCTTGATTGAATCAACACGTAATCAAGAGCCAATAGCTCTGATACCACTTGTTAGGACCTGGTATTCGACTGAAATACCTAGAGACCACGTGTACCGGATCAAATAGTGCGGAATCCTATTTGATTGGCGATCCAATCAGTGAGAACACACGAAGAATCAATCAAGGATTGAAACTAACGTTAGAAATCGATAAGGAATCGATCTAATGTGTTCTATGAACTTGGAGAACGGTTTGGAAGGTTTCTGGACGGCTAGGGTTCGTATGGAATTGAACTTGAACGAATCTCCTCTTTTTTCACGAATTGAGTTGTATTTATAGGTTGGCACTCTTCAATCGTGCGACTGAACATTAGTTTGGTTCAGTCGTGCGATTGACCATGCGGTTGGTTCATTCGTGCGACTGAGTGTTCAGTCGTGCGATTGAGCCAATCTTATGTTCCAGTCGTACGACTGATCCAGTCTCCTGGTTCAGTCGTGCGACTGAGTCAATCGTATGAGGTTCTTTATGCTTATGGTTCATTCGCATGAGCCATTCGCATGGGAACTTCATTAAGTTAAGTTTGAATGTTTTTGTTAATTAATATAATATTATATGTAATCATTCAAGTAATCATAAACTCAATCAATTCATTTACGACTCATTAATGAACTATTAAACGTTATAACCAACAGACTATCAACATCAGTTCATTAATCATACCAAACAAGATCTATTACATCATATATCACGATCTAGGGACATACATGTATCACAGTACAAATGAAAGTAAGAAAGTTAGTATGAAAGTGAACAAAACTGAATGATAATGACGTACGATGAATGAAAGAAAGTTAATGAACGAATGATGAAGATAATAATGTTATTATCTATGTGTACGTACGATGTGTGATCATGTACCAAAGTATAGTATGATTTGAAAGAAAGTAATGAATGGTTTTAAACAAAAGTAAAGTATGTTTTAATTTAAAACTAGAACTCACTCAGCAATGTTGACTTTTATATGTTTGTAGTTGGCAGATAATAGTTGTTGAGGATTGGCACGGGCGGCTACTTGTCTCGTTTTGGATGGCATCCATTTTTATAACGTGTTTGTGTGTAATGCAACAATATTTTGTAATTTGATAACGATGTATTATTTAGCAAAAGCTATTATCATGAAATGAAATAGATGTTTAAATGTTTCCACTGCCTGTTTTAGTAAGTTAATACAAATATATGTTTTATGCGCGATGATTCACCAACTATGAGGGTACCGGGAATGGGACCTTACAAAAATGCTATATCATAATTAGCTAATAAATTTATTCTTTAACATTTATTGAAACTCTTGAAATAATAAAACAATACAATTTTCTATTATCTTTATTCTTTTTTAAGGTTTTGGATATTATAAAAATCATTTAAAGGTTTAAAAACTTTATAAAATGATTTAAATAATTATTAGTTATCTTACAAGTCATTTAAATAAGTATTCAACTATCTTTATCAAATTTTAAATAATTAATTATTAAGTTAATTATTTTTTTCACACATTATACTTAATCTTTATTCTAAATTAGATTATTGAACCATTCATTATCGTTCTCAATCTTAATTAATTTATTCCATCTTTATTGAAACAAAACATAATCGTTTGTTTTATTTTATTTGAGTTAGATATTAAAACACCCAAATTCCAAATGAAACCCTAATTCATGTTTACTCTTGAATCCCATCTTTATTTTAATCCTAAGACACGAAATCTTAGGTTGAATCGTGAAGGAATAGTTGGAATCATCTTATCTTCTTATTGTTATCTTAAGTGCAACTTATAGCACATGAGTTTTCCATGTGAGTTCTCCATGTGAGTTCTCCATGCCCCCTTTTTACTTTATTTCATACCTTTTAGAGTGAAACATGTTACCTTATAAACTTACACTTGTAAACATCTTGATACTTGTAAACGCACATGCAATTCATCTTTACTTATTGTCATGGATTTGTATTATTGTAAGTGTTATATCAGATACATTATATGTTGACAATCATTAACTATTGCTAGCCTGGCGATGTCATAGATCTATGGGCCTAACAAGCCTATTTGGTGCTAAAGCCGATGTATTGCCGACTCCTGATGACGTATGACTTGTTCATCATGGGAACCAAGTACACTTAGCCAATCATATAAACTTGTAATTAAGTCAAGGTTTGATTGCAGCTATATGTGTTCTATAAACTTTCATAATCCATAACCATTGACATGAATTGCTACTTGTAAACCTTTTGATATATATTATATATATATATATATATAATATATTATATATATATATATATATATATATATGTTTATATGTGTTGTTTTTGTGTGTTTAACCCATGGAAACTCACCAACTTTCAAAGTTGACCCCTTATTTTTAACATGTTTCAAGTTTCATACTTAAGGATCTCTTCGTGCTCATATAGGACTTGGACTTAGTTTAACTGAAATCTTATGTTGTTGTTTATATCTTGTTTGTATTGTAATGATTTAATTGTCTCGTATTGTTCAATAAAAAAATATATTTAATATAATTTCAACTTATCAGTTCCATGTGATATGAACAATTGTTTCACATTCATCTGCCGTGCTGATTCCGCCGTCGGTCGGAGTGTGACATATCATTAGTCAAGTCGATGTTGAGGCAGACCCTAAGATTAGCTTCGAAGGGGAAACCTTGATAGAAGGCTTAGTGGTAGAACCTGAGAACCTTGTCTCACCAAAAACTGCTTCAGAGATCTGTTCCCTTGATGAGACACCTACTGGTGAAGGTGCGTCTCAACCTCTCTCTGGCCAGAGCTTGGAGACTACACCAAGCAATGAAGGTCAAAGCTCTCTCCACCCTGAGTCATAAAGGCCTGTGAGTGAGAAAGGGAAAAGAAAAATGACTTCTGAGAAGATTGAGGAAGAGGAGAGAGAGAGGAGAAGGAAGCTAAGGGGAGAAAGTTCCTCTGTTAGGTCTGCTAGATTCATGGAAGTTGCAATCAGGGCTGCCCCTTGGCCAAACACTCAGGATGATGAGTTGAGGACAGTCAGGATTAACTAGTTGCAGACTAGGAACTATGATATTGATAATATCATCTCCCTCCCATTAGATGAATTAAATGAACTGGCTGACATGGAAATGTCAAATGAAAGAAAGGAGGTAGAGGATGCAAGATTACTTTTTCACATTAAAGAAGAGAAAGATAGAAAACACTCTACAAGCATATGCCTACCCTCTCCCCAGTTCAAAAAAGTCCTGTACAAGAGGATGTGGCTCCATAAGAACCTCAAGCAGACAAAGAAACAGAGCAGATGAAAATGATCAACTACCCGAGTGCCACATGCCTTTATTAGGCAAATGCACTTCATCCCTTATCCATTGAATACATTGAGTTCGAGTACCTCAAACAGCTTGAACTTGAAGTAATCAAAGAAAGAAAAATCATAAAGAAAAGTTTGAGGGAAGAGGCTACAAATTTAAGAGCCATCATCTAGAAAAGTACGAAGAAGTCTACTTATAGGCAGAGGATGATCAGCTTCTTGAAGCTGTATGGATTCTCTGGAAGGAGACCTGGCCACATGTCTCTATCTACCATGGATGAGCCTATAAGGGTGATCAAGTAGAAGATTCAAAGAGGAGAACTTGTAAACTTACACTCCCCACCAAGTCAGGTCCCTCAACAAGTAGAGATTAAGGTTGAACCATTTGAGACAACACAAGCTCAACTTCTTGTTGAGGATGAGCAAGCTTCTACTTCTGATCCACAATAGGGTTCTGTCCCCTCTCAATCTAAACACGTGAGTGAGGAAGACCCAACTAAGAAAGACAAAGAATATCAACAAGGTGCTGCAGGCTGGTCTTCTAATTTAAAAGTTTCAAAGAGGAGAAAAAGGATGGCTTCAAAACCAAAGCCAAAGAAGAAGAAGAAAGAGGCATCGATCTCCAAACCTCAGGATGAGTCAGAACATCCTGAGGATGTGCAATAAGAGGAAGCTCCACCAACTCCAATTCAAGTAGCTCCTCTAGCATCAGGAAGACCCATCTTGTCTTGGACATACACTACAAATCCAGAAAGATGGCATGTCATCAGAGATCAAGGTGTTGAAGATGTCTACACATGGCAGGACATGTTTAATCTATCTCTGCATGATCTCTTTGATATGAGAAGACACTATGAGAGTCTGAGTGATCCTGATCATCTTATGAAGTAAGTAAGCAGTTTTCAATCAGTTCTAAAACTATTGTTCTCCTCTCTAACTGGTATAAGTCTAAGCTATTTATAATGAAACACAAGGAACTAACAAATTACAAAACTAGTCCCTATGCTATTAAAAATAGTAAAAAGACACATAAAGACAACATGTTAATCTTTCTAGAGTTATAACAATAATCCCCCTAAGATTTAATGGTCTTCGGTCTTCAAAATCTTCAATCCTGTCTTCTTTTTATCTTTCCTTCAGCTTTATGTTTCATCTTTAGCTTTCATCTTCAACTTTTATCTTCTATCTTCTATCTTCTATCTTCAACACTCAAAGAAATCTTCTCATACAATCATTGAGAATCTGAGAGTTCGATGAAGACCCAGAGTTGATAGTTGAGAGAGTTTTGTCTTGGGAAAATTTTGAGTGTGAATGAGAAACAAGTCTAATTGTTCAATATATTAAGTGAAATTTTAGACGCATGAGCACTATTTGTGTGTATGAAACCCTAAAATTCACAAAATAATAAGACGTATGAGCACTCTCTGTTCGTATGGATTCAGATGCATGAGAACTGTTCAGTCGCATGAACACTTTACAGAGCATTTGCACTGCTTAGCCTCATGAAGTTCCTGAAACGTCTAACACTAGAAACTCTTGAAATATTACAACACTTTGTATAGGCATGAGACATTTAAAATGTCCAACACTTGGTTAAAATCAGACTCATTATCACTGTTTAGGCGCATGGGTTTGTGTAAAACGGCCAAACACTTGGTTAAACACATGGTCTTATTACAACTGTTTAGGCGCATGGGAATATGAAAAACACCCAAACACTTGTATAATTTCCTGAAAGTTCACCATGCTCCTATTTGGACGTACGAACACTAATTAGGCGCATGAGTTGACTATGAGTTGACTTTCATAAGTCTTACACTTGTGTTTTTCAAAATTCTTCACCTGCACACTGTTTAAACATATTAGTAATATTTCATACTAATATTTAAACATCTTAAGCATATTTTCTAATTTCCTAAAATTTACCTTTTAGTCCCACAAATTTAAACTTTTTACATTTTGCACATTCAAATTTAAATTTTAACAATTTTAATTCTTCACTTGTTGTTTAACTTTTTAAAATTTATCTTTCCCTTTATTTTAGTCTCAAAACATAATCAAATATCTATTTTTCCACTTTTGAAAGAAGCATTTCCACTTGCAAATTTATATAGGTTCATATTATCATTTTCAAAAGTTATATTATGAAACTCACATGCACTTTGAACATATAGCATCTTCCTTTCAATTTAACATTTTAACTCTCATTTTGATTTTCTGAGAAAAAGTCTTCCATTTATTACTCCCCCTAAACTTTTAAGTTTCAACAACATATAAGTTTCCTAAGGTAACATAATAATATCACACATCTCATTGTTACATTGCCTTCACACACAGAAAACATGCATAAAATCAAAATGAAAGCATAATCAAAATCTAGTATAAACAAAAGACTTAGTGTCTGCAGTGAGATCATATTAATGAAGATCAGCACATTAAAATAAAAAAATGTGAATAGTCATAAACAATGAATAAATCCTGATCAAGTGTGTTCGAGGTCAGTGATATCACAGCGAAGGAGACATAAGATCTAAGGACAGAAAATGAGTGTTTTTGACAAAATATCAACTCACTTACTTTTTCAATTCTTGGATTGATTAGGGTATATTTAGATATACAAGATGTAATTCATACAAAGACTTAGAGAGCTCAACTATCATCAAAACATGCAAGAAAGAACACATACTCAACTTAGTACCTCAAACATATGTATAACTAGAGCTCATGTTACTTAAATGAATAGAGAATGATCATGGATAACCATTTGATCAGCTCTAACTATCCATTTGAATAGATTGTGCACATTGGCATCTTTTGCATCAAAGAGAAAATCCAGGTCTGTAATGACTTACAACAAAGGATATCTTAGCACTTCAGGTCTATGATGACTCATAACAAAGAAGTGATATGATGCTTGTAACAGATCTCATGATTAATCACATCACAATCGGGTGTGAGTGGTGTAACTTAACAAGCAATCAATCTGATAAGCCAATAGAGTACTCAGATGAATACACACAAGTATAAAGATTTAGTGTAGTCACAAGAATTTACTTTTTCAGTATAGTAGCATGATATTGTCTACACATCATATCTAATCATGTCAAACTTTATTAATGAGTGAAATATGCAATTGATCTCACTAATGTACTATCATTTCTCACATATTGCATAAACAATTCTTTTATAAAAATAAACTGACAATTAGAAAAAGACTCTATTTTTGGAGTTTTGATTTATACTTTTGTATTTGGTTTTTCTAAGAAAAAAACACACATACACAAAATACAATGAGGCAATTAACATTGAGAGGATCACTTATGATGAGCTTTTGATTTAGAGAGTTCACATATGATGAATAAGACGAATTGACTCCACTAAATACTCAAACAGTCCTGGTAGGAAGGCTAAATAGATCCGCCAACTGTTTTTCCATTGCAATTTGAATCAATATGATTAACCCTTTTTCAGAGTTATCTCTGAGAAAATGATATCGAATTTCGATATGTTTTGTTTTTGAATGTTGAATAGGATTAGCTATAATGAACATAGCAACAGTGTTATCAATGTAAATAGGTGTTTTAAGAAAATTGAACCCATTAATCCAATAGTTGATTTTGCAACCAGAGGATTTGAAAACATCCTGCTCATGCAGGAATGTACTCAGCTTCTACAGTTGAAACACAAACATTTGTTTGTTTCTTACAATGCCACAAGACTAATCGCGGACCAAGAAATTGACACCCACCCAAAGTAGATTTTCTATCTTGACAACATCCACCATAATCACTATCTGTATATCCATGTAGTTCAAAGTTACCCTCGTAAGGATACCAAAGCCCTAAAGCTGGTTTACCTTTGAGATACCTGAATATCATTTTGATAGCAATTAAGTGTGATTCTTTCGGGTCTGATTGATACCCGGCACAAACACAAACAGCATCCATAATGTTTGGTCTAGATGTAGTAAGATACATCAAAGAACCAATCATTGATCTGTATAGCATTTGGTCAATAGATTTTCCTTTTAGATTTGGTTTAATCTTTGTGTTAACATCTATTTGAGTTCGTATGGACTGACATTCTTGCAACTTAAATTTCTTCAAGAGCTTGTCAACAAACTTCTCTTGATTGATAAAAATTTCATCGTCAGTTTGCTTGACTTGAAGTCCAAGAAAAAAAATTAATCTCTCCCATAGAACTTAATTGGAACCGAGATTTCATGATTTCTTCAAATTCATTGCACAATTTTGGACTGGTAGAACCAAATATGATATCATTAACGTACACATGTACACATAAAAGATCATCATTATCCTTCTTTATGAATAAAGTTGGATCAATTTTCCCTCTTGTGTATCCATGTTGGATTAAGTGTTGTGATAATGTCTTATACCAAATTCTAGGGGCTTGATGAAGTCCATATAAGCTTTACTCAGCTTATATACTCAATGTGGAAATTCTGCATCCTCAAATCCCGGAGGTTGCTTCACAAACACATCATCAGTTATAGGACCATATAGAAAGGCACTCTTTAGATCCGTTTGATACACCTTAAATTTCATGAATGACGCATAGGCCAGGAAAACTCGAATGGATTCAAGCCTTGTAACTTATGCAAACACTTCATCATAATCTATCCCTTCTTCCTATGTGTATCTTTGTGCAACAAGTCTCGCTTTGTTCCTTATTACTACACCACGATCATCAGTCTTATTTCTAAACAACCATTTCGTGCCTATAGCATTTTCTCATTCAGGTAAATCCACTAAATTGCACACTTCTTGTTTGCGAAATTGAAGTAATTCTTCCTGCATGGCTTCTATCCAACCATTGTCCTTTAATGCTTCGGTAATATTTTTAGGAACAATTTAAGAAAGAAAACAAGAGTATAAGCACAAGTTTGCTTGTTCTAATTTACTCATTGTTGTTCTCTCATTCAATGGACCAATAATCTTAAAAATCGGATGATTCTTGTGAATACGAGATGTTGGAATCTCATCACATTGAACATTAACATCCAAATTTGTTTGGTTTAAGTTGGAAAGCTGATGTAACAAATTAAAAGAATGTGGATTGAATTTTGGAACTTGAGTCGGTGGTTTAATAATGTAGTCAAAGTTACCAGTATCAACCGCATCACCAGAGATGGATGATGTTCCAGACTCATGTTGCACAAACTCATTACCATCATTAGGAATTGGTTGTGATCCTTCCTGATCAAATAAGACTGAATGATGTGAAGCTGTATTAGCATGATTATTGTCATTGGGTCGTATTGTTGACTCCTTGACAAATGATAAAAATGGGTAGTCTGAGCTAGAATCATCTGGGTCGTCAGAATCTGAATCCTCACTGAAAGATCCAAGATCTCCTCTAGAGTTCTTCTTACCTGTAGAATCAAGACAATTTGATTGATAAAATAAGTCAGATTAAGAGAGTTTGATAATGAATCTAAATCAAATAACCAGGCAGGACCATTTGAAACTCATGGAAAAGAATTTTCCTGAAATTTAACGTTGAATGTTTCAAGAATTTTATTCGTCCTAGAGTTGTACACTCGATAAGCTTTTGAAACAGATGAGTATCCAACGAGAAATCCATTATCAGATTTTGCTTCAAATTTTCCTAACTCATCATTTGAATTAAGAATCATAACAGGACAACCAAATGATTTTAGAAAGTTTATGTTTGGTTTCCTGCCAAACAATAACTCATAAGGAGTTTTCATTTTATCTTTCACAATTAAGATTCTGTTTTGAACAAAACACGCAGTTGATATAGCTTCATCCCAAAAAGTAATAGGAATGTTTGCATCAGCTAACATAGAACGAGCAGCTTCAATCAGTGTTCTATTCTTTCTTTTAGCAACTCCATTTTGTTGAGGAATTCTGGGAGCACTGAACTGATAAGCTATCCCTTTTTAAGCACAAAACATTTCAATGTTAGCATTTTTGAATTCCGTTCCATTATCACTTCTTATTATTTTCACTTTATTTTCTAATTGATTTTCAACTTTAATGATAAATTCTTTCAGTAAATCAGCCGTTTCAGATTTAGCATACAAGAAGAAAACCCATGAAAATCTTGTATAGTCATCAATGATAACTAAACAATATGATTTTCGTCCAATACTCTTGACATTTGTTGGTCCAAAAAGGTCCATATGTAACATTTGAAGAGGTTTGGAAGTTGAATTTATGAGCTTGGTCTTATAAGACGCTCTATGTTGCTTTCCCTTCAACATGCTGAGCAGTGAGCAGTTGTTGCAAACTTCTTAGATGGAAGTCCAATGACATGATTTCCTGATAGAAGCTTGTTCATATTCTTGAAATTTGAATGTCCGAGACATCTATGCCAAAACTGGCTTTCATCATTTGATGCTTTACCAATTAGGCATGTTGTATCAGTTGAAGGATCAACTTGAGACATATCTAGCTTGTATACATCTCTATCCCTTTCAGCTGTAACCATTACCCAATCTTTGCTTCTCTGAAAACCTAGCTTCAAAACATAACAGAATGAATCATCAAATAGAACAAAGTATGATTTATCACATATTTAAGATACACTTAAAAGGTTAAAGTTCAACTACGAACAAAAGTTGACTTTGTCAAAGCTTATTATCCCATTTGATACCGTACCTTCTCCTGTTATTTTTCTTCCTGCATCACCATCAAAGGCGACATGTGTTCCATCCTTTAACTTAAAATCTTGTAACAAGGTGTAAGGCCCCATTCCTAGGCACCTCACAGTTAGTCATTCATTGCACTGAAAACATTATAAAACGTACATATATTTTGCAGCGGAATTTGAAACTTTCATTAATAACTAAAAACATGTCATTTCACTCATTTAGAACATTTTTTTTCATCCAAAATACAAAGACATGTCAAAATACGGATGCCAGTCTCAAAATGCTCCTAGTAACTTATGCATCCATTCCTGCAACTCCTCAACATCAACAAATACCTGCCAACTATCATGCATACAAAAGTCAGCAATGCTAAGTGAGTTCTAGCTTTTATAATAAAATACTTTACTTTCATTAATACCGTTCTTTGCTTTCTTTCAAAGTCATACTATACCTTACATTCGTTCGTGATCATACATGATACGTACATACAGATAATATTGTTATTATCTTCGTCATTATGTTCGTTAACTTCTGTTCATTCAACATATTACATTATCGTTCACTTCTCTTCCTACATCTGGTTAGACATTACCTTCTTCATGGCACTCAGCCACGATTACTAAGGTCTAATGACAAAGATCATGTTTAGTACATTATTATGATAATTCATTAACATTCATTTCATACGTTCGTTCTTTCATACATTATCGTTCGTTCATTCATGCATCTCTTTGCTCATTACTCTTTATTACTCGAATCTTGTGTCGTGCAATATCCCCGACTCATGCTCGAAATTTGATGCTGTGTCGGGGCCTGCTCACAAACCCGCGACTCATGTCCGAAGACTGACACAACACCGGGATACGCGACAAAGATCCCATTCGAGTCAATCATAGGGATTGAACTCTATCCGAGTCTGTTGCAACACAAAGTCGCTCACCTCATTATCTCGTCTCATGCAATACCCCCGACTCATGCCTGAAGACTGATACTGTGCCGGGGCCTGATAAACAAACCCTCGACTCATGTCCGAAGACTGACACAGTACCAGAGTACGCGATTCGTTTCTCTTTCATCTCATCTCAGTTTCACGCACTACTCCCAACTCATGTCCAAAGACTGATACTATGCCAGGGTCTAAACACAAACCCCCGACTCATGTCCGAAGACTGACACAGTACCGGAGTACGCGATTCATTTCTCTTTCATTTCATCTCAGATTCACGCATTACTCCCGACTCATGTCCGAAGACTGATACTGTGCCGGGGTCTGAACATAAACCCCCGACTCATGTCCGAAGACTAACACAGTCCCGGAGTAGGCGATCCTCTTCTCATTCATTCGGATCCTGTCCCATGCAATACCCCCAACTCATGTCCAAAGACTGATACTATGTTGGGGCCTGTAACCAAACCCCCGACTCATGTCCGAAGACTGACACAATACCTGAGTACGCGACAAGGACCTCTTTCGATTCTGTTGCAACACAGAGTCACTCACCTCATACATATGCTTGCAAGCCTTTTATTCATGCATGCATGCATTCATTCATTACGTTCCTCTTTTCATTATCTTCCACTTTACGTTACATAATACTTTCATTACATTCATTAACATTCAACGCAAAGCCAGGGGAAGACATACATACATAATAAGGAACATACACATAATCATAAACATACACCATCACCATACAGGCAACATCATACATAACACACATCAGACATAAGCCATCACATCATAACCAGGCCTAACTCCCCATAATACCCCTTAAAAACCACTTAAAAAACCTTAAGTCCAAATTGGGCGCATGTGACCTTCCAGGCGTATCAACATAAAAATTCTAAGTGTAAAACAATGTGGGCGCATAGGCACTATTTGGGCGCTTCTGCCCTGTTCAGGCGCTTTGCCACTATGCAGGCGCACGGCACCTGTTCAGGCGCATCACCAACACTTAGCCGTTTCAACACCTGGGCGCATGGGCACTATTTAGGCGCATGGCCAACACTTGGTCGCATCACCAACACTTAGGCGCATGGGCCACTGTTTAGGCGCATGAGCCACCTCTGGGCGCATGGACCACTGTTCATGTTCATCACAACATTCTGAAACATTTTCTATGCTACCAACATCACCCGATTATCATTCTAATGATACCCAAGCACAAATCTAACATACTAAAGGCATCTAAGCATGCTACACATCATCACTACCCCATAATCAACACTAAAACATACATACATACATACATACATCATTTCGAACATAAGGCTGTAGACCCACGGTTACTTTCAAAATGTTTACTTAGTATGCATAACAGCCCCAAACAAGTTGAAAATCAGTAAAAGAGGGGTTCTAGAAACTCACCTTGAGCAGCCTTTGCGCAACCCACTTCCAGTTTGAGATCCACCTTCGATTCAGCTCTTGATTCCCGAAAACAAACACTAAGCAACTAGAACTTCGGTCAAGAACTCGAAACCCAGCTGAAACTGAGCTCTTATAAGAGAAGACTTACCTTTGCAGCTACTTCTTCCTCTTTCTCTCTCTAGAACCGGGCCTCTCTCTCTCTTCTTTCTTCCTTTCAGCGGAATGAAGAAAATGAAGAGGAAATGGGCGACCATGCCCCTTTAAACCTTAGGGTAAAAAGGTTTTGTACTTTGTATACTTTTTCCCCCTCCACTTGTGCTCATTATCTATTCTTCCTATTTACTTTTCTTTTCCTTTCGTTTAAATAGAAATTCGGGGTGTTACACAAGGCAGGATTGCATGTCATATGTCGGCTACACCCACTATCTACATATCATGTATTAAGTGGTCTTCTTGGGCGTACTTGCACAACAAGAAAATTAAGTTGAAATATTAACCAAGCCAAGATGGTCTTGGGTTTTCCAAATTTATCAACAATGGTAATTTTTTTGTAATGAAGATTATTCAAATCAGGTTTATTCTTGATGAATTTACCAATCTTGTTTTGAAAATTGTTTGAGTTATTTTTGAGAACATTCATAACATTTGATTGATCAATTTTTGACACGTACTAATGACTAACCTTTTTATTAGTCATTCTTACAGATCTTCGTATGAATTGTTCTTGCACATTTTGTTTAGATCTCACATAATTGTTCATTTGAAAAGATCTCAAACCTAAAGAAGGTTGATTAGTTAATTTTTGAAATCCATCAGTTTTATTTCTCATATATTGAGGATTAACATAACCTTTGCTCATGTTGGAATTTGCAAATCCTCTAGTATGTGATCTCTTTCTAATATAACAATTTGCAGTATTGTGAGTCTTCTCATCACAATAAGTACAATATTTGTTAAAATAACAATCTGCTATGAAATGATTTCTCATGTCACATATGTGATAGTACTTGTTGAAATAGCACTCAGCAGTATTATGATTTTTCATATCACATATTTCACAGTACTTTTGTGGAGTTATAAACATCTGTTTGTTAACTTTTGGCATTGACACTATATTTGATTCATTTTTGTATTTTGGTGTCAAATAGTTAAACTGTAGTTTTTCATTTTTCATATTTTGATTTTGTGCCAAATTATTTTGCATCTGTTTAACATGAACTTCCTTCTTGAATTCATTAGGAACAAATCTTTTTGCTACAGCGAAAGTCTCAGAATCTGAACTTGATTTCAGATTAGAGTGAGATTTGTTCATAGTATTTTACCTTGTTGTTTTGAAGAGAATTCATATTTAACAAACCAGCTGACACAAATTATATCGGTTTAAGTTTTGTTGCCTAATTTATTGCTTTGATCAACTTTTCTGAACTTTTGTATTGTTCAGATTTTGTTTTCGATGATTTCTTTCTTCTTCTTTGATTCTTTGACTTAGAAGAACTTGGTTTACTTCTAGATTAAACATCGTCACAAGAAGATTCCTTTTCAGATTGAACTTGTTTTAGATTAATAGTATTTGAATCTTCTGATGCTCCTACCTGTTGTTTTTCTTTATCTTTGCTTTGAACCTTCACTTCTTCTAATACATAATGAATTTGATCAGAAGTGTTTTGTTTTGTTTGTTTAGGTTCGTAAGATTTTATCTTGATTGGATGACCATTTTTAATCTCTTCTTGATCATTTTCAACAAAAACTTTTACATTTTCCTTTTCTTCTTCTGAATTCTTGTTTCTGACCTGAAAAGCTTTAAGTTTAGCTTTGTTCTGAGAAGAATAATCATGTGTATTAAAGTTCTCTGGTAAAGTGTTTGTAATAGATTAAGGCATAGGTTCATGAGTGAAACGTAAACCTGCTTTCTATTTATCTTTTCTCTCACTTACCAGTTTTTCTACAATCATTTTTGAACTTTTTTACTTTAGCAAGATCCAATTGAGTAGCAGCATGTGCTATCTTCTCCTATTCAGGATTTTTTATACTCTCTTCCAATTGTTTAGAAACAATTTCTAATTATTTTAGTGTTTTGTTCCATGAAGTTTGAAGAGAAAAAATCTTTTGATGTGCTATTTTATGATCACATTTTAGTTTGTTATGCATTGACTCTTCTTGTTTTAGTTTCTCACAGATTTTATATGAGTTGTTTCTATATTATTCAACATGTTCATAGCATGATTTTATGCAGAGTATTTCTCTCACTTCAGACGGGATTTTAGGGAATTTTGGAGATAAGGTCTTAGATTTTGAAGATGAAGTGTCAACCTTAGGTTGATCAGACTGTGCAATTACAGCTTCTTCATCTGTATCCTCCTTAGGATCAGATTTGTCACTCCAATCATAGTCATCTTTTCATTCTCTCCTTCCACCTTTAGATCATTATTTTCTAACCAATCTTCTCCCTAGATTTCTGCAACAAGAGATAAACTTGATGTTAAATCATTAGTAAACTATTCAACAATGCACTCCAATCATAACCATCTTTAATGCTGACTACTAAAGCTTTCTTGGTTTCATTGGATGATTTTGTTTCATCTTTAAGCTCAGGCATAGGAAAACTTTGATAAGGCTTTTGAAAAGTCTTCTGAGTTGGTTGAAACCTTTGATTGCTAGAACTTGGTTGAGCATTTCCTCCATTATTCCTTCGAGCTTTGCATTCTGTGGAGAAATGTCCATAACTGTTATAGTTAAAACACCTTGATTTTGACTTATCAAACCAACAGTCTTGTTAGCACTTGGCTTGTACTTCTTGTTGACGTATGAGTATTTTTGTGTCCTGTAAGCAATCATCACCATCTGCCAGTTTAAGTCCATCTCTTCAACATCTTCAGGATCCATTTCAAACAAATCTTGCAAAACAAGGTCTAATTAAGTTAAATAGCTACATTGATACGCTTGAAAACTAGCCATAAATGCAATAAATGCAGGTTTAGATTCTTCATCCTCTAATAGGATGTTTATCACATCTTTAACTTTGCTAGATTTAGCAAAGTTAGATGAAGAAGTCTCTATTTGAACATTAGATATTTGAGACTAAGATTTAGGAGGAGATTGAGAATGAGACTGTGTTGTATAAGCAAGAGCACTAGTAAATGATGAATTAGTGAAAAATCTTGCTCTAACAAATAAATCTCCCTCTTCTTCTGTAATTTTCTCACTTTTTGCCATGAATGCATTTTCAATAGTGTTTGCAGGACAAGCAACAAACTAATACTAAGACATTGATGCTGCTCTATCATTATTCCTTGAGCTTTCATCAATCTCTACTGACTCTATCTTGGCAATGAGTAGATCTAGATCCATAGGGAACTTCTCAATATGTTTTAATAAGGTTACTGTTTGTTTCCATGATGAGGGTAAAGCATTGAGTAGTCTAAGATTTAGATCTTCAAGATCAGGCTTAATACTAGCTGTTGACATCTTAGATGTAAGTTGAACAAATATGTTCATCATCTGATTTATGGTTTCTCGAGAAAAATATTGAAACAATTCTAATTGCCTTTTCAACTTTTGTTTCTTGAGATTTTGAATCTCCTTGCCTCGTTCACAAATGGTCTTTAAGGATTTATACATGGTGTATCCAGATTGATATCCATCAAGCCTTGCAAGAACTTCTAGAGGTACTCCTTTACACATCAAGGAATATGCTTTGATATCATTCTTTACTCTTCTCAAATCATCTCCTTGAAGACCATATTCAAGATAGGGTTCTTGAGAATCTTTAGTATAAACAAACCCTTTGTCAGGCCCATCAGTGATTATAGGAATGTATGGTCCTTTCTCTATAGATTTCCAAAGATCATGTCAATAGAATTTAAATGATGTTTTAACCTAAGAGACCAATTTTTGAAATCAGCTCTATTTTTAAGTTTTGAAACTCTATTTTTAGAATCTTCTGATTTCACCATTCTTATATTTTTCTTGTTTTTCTTAGATTTTGAACTAAGAACAAAATGATAAAGTTTTTGAAATATTTTCTTAAAAAAGAATTCTAAGTATCAAGGGTGATGCGCCTGAACAGTAATCAAACTCCCAAACAGTTAATGCGCCAAAGTTGAGAAACGTCTAAGGGAATGCCTTAGAATTTTTTTCCAAAATGCCTACATGCGTCTGAACAGTTATAATGTGCCTACACAACGATGATACGTCTGGACTTTTAGTCTTTAACAGTAGTCAAACGTCTGAACTAAAAAACGCCTAAACAGTGTTAATGCGACTAAACAGTAGTCAAACGCCTAACACTTAGACAATTTTTTTAGCAAACCTCAACTCTAATGCGCCACATTCGTCATGTTCATATGAATGTAACTAACTCAAATCTTCTGAAATTCTTCAAAAGTAGATGAAATGGATTGAAACTGTCCAATTAGACATGTTTTATACCGATAATCATTCTTGTAACATCAATTTCTTTCAATATCAACAACAAATCAATCAATTTTATAATTTTCAGTTCAAAAAATATTGAACTTTTCGAAAACAAATTCAACAAATTATCTCGAATTTGATGAATTTAACTACTAATTATGGTTTAAAACATGTTTCTCATGATGAAACATATCTAAAATCCACAAATTTTCAATTTAATTGTCTATCAATCACAGATTCAGTGAACTCTTTGAGTTTGAAAGTTCAACAAACCTGAAAAATACTCAACCAACAACTCTGATACCATTTGATAGGATCAAATGTACCATTCTGTGATGATGTATGATTACAATTCAAAGAAATACAAACAAAGTAATCAAATCAAGCAAGATATAAACAAAATTCATAGTTTCATTAATATCAAGCAAAGACAATTACAAAGTATGTAAGCAGTTTCCAATCACTTCTAAAACTATTGTTCTCCTCTCTAACTGCTACAAGTCTAAGCTATTTATAATAAAACACAAGGAACAAACAAATTACAAAATTAGTCCGTATACTATTACAAATAGTAAAAAGACACATAAAGACAACATGTTAATCTTTCTAGAGTTCTAACAAGGATGGTCATTATCATGATAAGAACTGTTGATATCTGATGTCTTCAAGTGTTTTGGTAGCATCAGCCTTAGGAGAGTTTGTAAGGGTTCATATAAGGTTGATGCAACCTAAAACATCCAAAGTCTCTCCTGTATGCATGCACAAGTGTACTGAATTAGAATGCTTCAAAAGTTTCACATTCTTCCTTAGAAAACATTCTAAGTGTGAAATCTTTCAAAGCCAAGACCAATATCTTCCAAAGCCAAACATATTCTAAAGCTTCAAAGACAAAGTCTTCTAAAGCCAACCCTTGAAGACCGATTTCTTCCAAAAACTTTTGAGTACAATATTATCTTATGTATCTTTACCATAAAGTTAGAACACCTTTCCACTGCAACTCTGATTTATACCAACTTTAGATGAGTTGGTGAAAGGTCCATTCTTTTGGTAACTGTACATTGAGGTCTGGAGTCTATTTTTTTTGTACTTTATGTACTTTTATCCTTTTTGTAATATATTAGGATATAAGCTATGACATGTCATAGTAACTAGTCAATAGGTAATCTGCCTTTTGACTCTACATTGATTTTGTTGTTGTCTAGATCATGTATCCAACTGGCCTTCAAAGTATGGCCGACTATAGGATATAGTATAAGTATCTTTGGTCCTTGTATCTTATTATCATTGTTTTTTAAACACTTGTATGGAACTAGTGAGAACTATGCATCACCCTTGAAAACCAATACCTTTCTTGTTCTGTTCTATCTCTTGATTACTTGTGTTTCTTAGTTCTCATTTAAACTTGTTTCTTGTTCCCCATTTCATCTATTAAGTGTTATTGCATACTCTCCTCTTTGTGTTGTTGTGTTGTAATCATCCACCATTTAAATAGTCCTGCACTAATGCAAGTACAAGTGGTACAAGTACCATATGTACTTCAAATGAAAGATCATCATCTTGTGTAAATAATCATTCTTTTTAAATAAAAACTGACCTAGAGAGATGTATGTGTAAGGCCCGACTCCCGGGACACTCACAGCTCGCCAATAATCGCACATAAAACATATATATTTACATTAACATTTATAAAACTTTGTTGCGAAAACATTAAAACAACTTTTCATTTCAATATAAATGCTTTTGCAGGTTAACAAAACATTCGTTACAAAACATCATTTGCTCACATTATAATGAAAAAACATTAAAAAAAGAATTCCATCCAAGAAGAGCCAAGTAACCGCCCCGTGCCATCCTTAACAACCATTACCTGCCAACTGTAAACACATAAAAGTCAGTGTTGCTGAGTGAGTTCTAGTTTTAAAATAAAACATACTTTACTTTCATTTAAAACCACTCTTTACATTGGTAAAAGTCAGTGTTGCTAAGTGAGTTCTAGTTTTAAAATATCATTATTATCTTCATCTTTCATTCCTTAACTTCCATTCATTCATCGCACATCATTATCATTTACTTTCATTCATAACGTTCATACATAACTTTCTTACTTTCATTCGTACGTTCACTACTTTCGATGAGATGTACAATACCCCGAACATTGTGCACAAAACTGGTTACTAGGCCTGAGGTCTTTCATAGACATCGAACATTATGCATGAAGCTGACTCTAGTACCTAGGGCAAGTACATTCACCACTTATCTTTTCTCTTTCATTCTTGACCAATGCCATATGCTATACCCTGAACATTGTGCACAAAACTAGTTACTGGGCCTGAGGTCTTTCATAGACCTCAAACATTGTGCACGAAGCTAACTCTAGTACCAGGGGCAAGCGGCAATGATCCAATACATATGGTCAATCACAAGGATTAGACCCTAGTGTGCATCCTCCCGGGGTAGCTAACCAGCACATAGTTGAGCTAACATCCTTCATTGGGCGTGAACCTCAATACAGTGCTTGCAAGATTTTCTTACTTTCATTCATTCATTCATTAATGCCGACATTCTTTCATTACGTTCCTCTTTTCATTATCTTCCACTTTACGTGACATAATATTTTTCATTTCATTAATTAATATTCAACGTAAAGCTACGGGAAAATAACATACATAACAATGATCATAAATGCCCTATCATAGCCCATACATCATCATGTCACATCATCTATGACTTCAAAAAGTCAACTTACATAACCCCCGAGAACCACCCAATTCAAAGCCTGCATTTCACATTTTCCCCAAAATTAGAAAGTTATTCTAAGTCTTAGACGCATGGGTACTATTCAGGCGCATGGCTTCTGGGCGCATGGGGAGCACTTAGGCGCATAGGGAACTTTCAGGTGCATGGGCACTATTGGGACGCATGGGCAACACTCAGTCATTTTGGGCAATTATAGGCGCATCGGCACTATGTAGGCGCATGGAAATCCTGGGCGTCTGGAAACTTAGAAAATTTCAGCCTATTCCTAGGCGCACGGGTACTATTTGGGCGCATGAGTTTTTGGGCGCATGGGACACTTAGGCAGTTATTTCGGTTAGGCGCATCGCCACTATTTAGGCGCATGAGCAATCTATAACACACTTAAACATCATAATCCAGTCCCCAATCATCATATAACCTGTTCTAAGCTTAATTCATACATCCTAAGCCTTAGAAACATAAACATAACATCATCATAACACATACATTGCCCAAAATCAAACCCCACCCATAAACACATGCACACACATATACAGGTATAAACCCCAACCTTTATAAAAATGTACATACATGCATGTCCAACCCCAAATCAGTTTAAAACAAGTAAATAAGGGATCCTAGAACTCACCTTACCAGCCTTTGGTTATGACTTTTTCAAAACCCATTTTCAATTGAGTTCAACCGCCTAGAAACCCACCAAAAACACACCCGAACACATATAAACATATAACTGAGGCTAAGGCCAGTAAAGAACATCTTAAAATCATGAATTCTTACCTTGAATTCGATCTTTTCTTGTTCTTGTTCAAAGACCCAAAAGCTTCTGCTCTTCTTTCTTTCTCTCTCTAAAAATCCAATTGATATGTGTGAAGAGAGGGTGATGGGCGGGCATCACCTTTATTCACCAACTTTTTAAAGATTTTGTCTTTTTTGACACTTTTTACCCTTCTACTTGAGTTTAATTTCCTTTCCTTCTTTTCCTTCACTTTTATTATTTCTTTCATAGCTTTAAAATAACCAGATGAGACATATAGTGATGTTGATTCTCGATTGTCTAAATGTGATAGAGAAATATACATTGATAAAATAACTACCTTGTTGCATAACAGGCCTAGATTAAAATCACATTGTTTTCGATGTGGAAAAATGATCATGTTGTTAAGCACTATCCTAAGCTACATCATAGACATGTTAATAGGAATTCATTTAGGAGTAGATTGACTTATTTGGTTAATAATTTCTTTTTCAAAAAGTCATCCTCTCCAAAAACCCATAGTTCTTCAAACTTGGTTCTAGTTTGACCTAGTTAATTTGTTCTTTGAAATTTTTGTAGGAGACATCCACTAAAGTCGTAAACAGTGTATGGCCTGTTGATAGTGGATGCTCCGAACACATGATGGGTCTAAAGGATTTGTTGACCAATTATTGAATAATCAATGGAGGTTATGTTGCATTTGCCGGGATAAGAAAAGTGGGAAAATGGTTGGCCAAGGGGAGATTTCCAATGGCTCTCTTACACTAGAAAAAGTCAACTATGTCCTTGAGCTTGCTTTCAATCTGTTGAGTGTCTCTAAGATTAGCAATAAAGACATTCTGGTCTTGTTTAAGTGCAATGAATGTCTCTTTCTGAAATCAGAGATTGATATTCCAAAAGAAATGGTGCTTATGCAGGCTCCGAGAAAGAATGATACATATCTCCTTGACATGGGCTCTAGAGAGTCAACGTCTATCGTGACTTGTCTCCTGTCAAAAGTTTAAACATCTAAGTCTTTCCTATGGCATCACAGATTAGGCCAAGTTAATTAGAAAAAATTAAACAAATTAGTTAAAAACAATCTTGTTAGGGGATTACCTTTAAAAGACTTTTTAGTGGTTGAAAAATGTATGGCTTGTGCCAAGGGAAAACAACATGAGAAACCACATAAACCAAAACTTGAAAATAGCACATCTAATCCCCTTGAGTTGTTAAATACTAATTTTTTTGGTCCAATAAGCATTAATTCAATTGCTAATAAATCTTTCTCTGTTGTGGTTACACATGACTTTTCGAGATATTCCTGGGTGAGATATCTTGCTCATAAGGAGAGGCTGTTGAGGAGCTACAGAAGTTAATTCTTTCTATTGAGAAGATAAGCAAGAGGAAGGTTATGGAAATTCGATGTGACAATGGTACCGATTTAAGAAATCAAATTTTTGATTCCTTCTGTGTGGGTAAAGGTATTTTGAGACAATTCAGTGCCACAAGAACATCTCAGCAGAACAGTGTTGTTGAAAGAAAGAATCGCACCCTCATTGAAGCTACATGTACTATGCTGATTGAGTCCTATTTACCCATCATCTTCTGGGCATAGGCGGTAAATTGTGCTTCATATGTGCTTAACAGGGAGCTCATAGTCAAAGACAAAATGAAAACTCCATATGAACTGTTTCATAGGAGGAAACCTTTGATTGTTTTCTTCTATCCATTCAGATGCTCGCATACTCTCCTAAATACCTAGGCACAAAAGACGAAATTTGGTTCTATGTCATATGAATGCTACTTTGTTGGCTACTCCTCCTCTCATAAATCTTATCGGGTGTATAACAAGAGAACTCGTACTGTGCAAGAGTCTTTTTATGTTGATTGGCAGGAATCCAATTCCTCTGATGTCCGATCAGAACCAACAAGGTTTTTGACTCAAATATGGTGTTTAACTTGTTTAATCTTCTAGTTTTAGATGATGATGTGTCCATCTCCAATGTCCAAACAAACATTATTCCTCTAGACCCATTACCTATCATACCTTCTAATCATCAAGTCCCTCTAAATACATCAACTAACATTGCTACATCTGTTGACACTGCATCTTCCTCATCATCCTTTGACATTCCACCTCCACCTGTTTCTACATCTCTTCTCTCACCACATACATCTAGCTCATGTCCGCATGGTCCATCCACATCACCAATTGATTCCACCCAACCATCTTCATCTCCGTCATCAAATTATCAACAAGCCACCGGCCAACCTACTTGCCATACCCTGCCTTTAACCACTGATTTCAAAACCCTAGAAGATCATCCCCATGATAACATTATAGGATCCATCACAGATGGAGTTCGGACACCGAGTCAATATGGTTTTATTAGTGTATTCCTATTTTCTGGTTTTATATCCCAAATGGTACCAAAGAATGTTCAAGTTGCTCTTCAGGAACCTTGCTGAGTAGAGTCGATGCAATTGGAGCTTCAACAATTCAAAAAGCTTAAGGTGTGGACCCTGGTTGATGTCCCACCAAACAAATGCCCAATTAGCATGAAATGGGTGTTCAAAACAAACTTGATGATCGTGGCATTGTGGTTAGAAACAAGTCAGGATTGGTGGTTCAAGGATTTGCAGAAGAAGAGGGGATTGATTACACGGAATTCTTTTCTCTTGTATCTCGTCTTGAAGCTATTCAGATCTTTCTGGCTCATGCTGCCCACAAGCAGCTCAAAGTGACTGGGGTTGAGTAAGAGTGAGATTCTTACTATGATTCGAATATGGTAATCAAGTCAGTGATTGAGTGGCGGAAACAAACAATCAAAGAACATTCAATGCAAGAAAAATAGTCATAAATGCTTTTCTATTGATATGTGAAAGTTGATGAATTACAGAGAATAATTACAACAAAAATTCCATATCTATCAGTCGTCGCCTCATGTACGAGGTATCTATTCTATTTATAGGCAAACAAGATGCCTTTTTCAAAATGACTAAGCTACCCCTGTCCTATTACATCAGAACTAGTCTAAGTCTTCATTCGCATCTTTGCTTGTTCATCTGCATTGACAAATGCAGATGAGTTAACTTGATCAGCATTTCTTCACTTTATCAACCGCAATAGTATGTTGGTCATCCGCAGTGGTTAATGCGGATGAACAAATACTTATGTGCATTTGTTCGGTCATCCGCATTTATCAATGCAGATGAGCAAAGTCTTGTCTGCATTCATTTTTAGTCTTCCGCATTAGTCAATGCGGATGAGTAAATACTTGTCCGCATTCATTCTTGGTCTTCCACATTTGTCAATGCGGAGGAACAAATACTTGTCCGTATTTGTTTTATGTCTTCCGCATTGGAAAAATGCGGGAGACAATACTTTGTTCTTCTTAACAGATTCTTCATCCGCACTTCTTCTTGGACTTAAGGGATTTCAGCAGAGCAATCATCAAATCACCCATTGAGTCGGCATGTATGACCCTTTCAAGGGTCCAACAGTACTCCCCCTAAGGATTATACAATCTAGTTTTCCTCAATGTTTAGGAGATGATTGATGTTGTGAGGATTCTGTTGGGTCTTCTGGGGTAAGATGAATGCAGCTTTAGTAGGATCCAGTATAGCTTTGATCATATTCACGAAATCTATTGCTTCAGACATCCTTTCTATGCTTAGCACATGAATCTTCATGTTGCTCATGTTGTAGATGGCTTTAATTGGTAGTTTCTTTAGTGAAATAGGCTCCGAGATAGAACTTGTAGAAAGTCCATCTCTATAATCAGTAAGCTCCCCCACACATCAACCTCAAGTTCTACAATATTCCCAAGCTTTAATGGTGTCTTCTTCTTCTTTGTTTTGTCTATTTTTGCTCTTAGCAGCTTGATGCACTTTAGAAAGAAGTGCATATCTAACTCTCCTAATTTATTATTTAATTCCTTGAAGTGTCTGGTGTATATGTAGTGTATGTATGATTCATCAAGTAATCTAACCTCATATCCACTGAATAATCAGATTTCAGCTCCCTCCTTTCCTCCCCACTTCCTTTCAATTACCATCTCATAAGTTTTCTCATCATAGTGCACATTTGAGATGGGTGTGGAGGAATGAGTACCAGACACCATTTTCCTCTTTAATGATTCTGTTGGCTTCACCTTCAGCTCAAGGAATACAATCTCATCTGCTTGCATCTTCTTCTTCTTCTCAAGGGGATTGACAAATGTTTTATCTTTTCTCATGCATATTGTCTTTAATGAATTGAAGTTGTTGTTCTTCTGAACATATTAAGTATGTTCTCAAATTCATATCCCCTTAACATAGCTGCATGATTGATCAGTTCAAGTTGAGCTAGTTCCTTCAAATCATGAATCTCCAGGGCATTTACAAGAGTTGAGTACTCTGTAAAGAATTGTACTAGCCCTAAGATCCTTTTCACCATGAACTTATTCCATGTACTCTCATATTTCCAAGCAATTATCTTTTGATCAACTTTACCCTTGGGAGTAGATACCCCTTTGATCAGTTCTGCAGTGGTCAATCCTTCTTGCAGTTTCAACTGAGATGGTTCGGCAAACCATTTAGGGTACTTGTGTAGTACAGGAGCCAGTAGTTCTTGGTCTTTTTGGTTTAGCATCATGTCTTCAGCTGATACTCTATTTCTTGGCTTAGTGCTTGATAATTCTTCTTCTAGCTTCTTAAGTTTTTCTTTCTTTTCATTAATCACTTGAAGAGTTGCAGCCCTTAATGAGTTGGTCTTCATGTTCCCAATCTTCCTTCTTGTGAACCCCTGACTTGAAAGATAGTCCTTCATTTCCTTATCTGACATACTATAAGGATCAGGAAATAGTGGTTCATGAGTTGGGGATGATTCCTTCATTGATGACAACTTGTGTAGGGAAGCCTTTCTAGGCAATGGTCTTTCATACTCGATTGGTTTCTTCATAGAAGATTCTTTATGCTTTGGAGCATCTTTGGTGATTGCTTTCTGTTTCAATGTTTGGATTAAGCAGCCTTTTCACTTTATCTTCCTCTTCTTTCAAACTTTCATATGTCATTCCAAATACTTCATCTGGATCATATCCTTGATTGATCAGAAACATAGCTTTGATCATCAAGTCATCAGTTTGGGATTTGGACACCATTTCTTCCACTACCTTAACTGTTTTCATAGGACTGTCCATATAAACATCATTTTCAGCATCATATCCACCAGTAATCTCTCATTCTTCTAAATCAAGTACACGAGCTAATTTCTTTAATTGCGCTTCAGCCTGTTCATGCTCTTCCAGAAATTTAGCAATTGCTGCCAGGCTTCTGGGCTCATCTTTTTGTTTCTTAAATGTTTCTTCTTCAATTACTGGTCTCTTACCCTTAGCCTTGTCAGCTAAATATTTTCTTTTTCTTGAGTATGTTTGAAGTTGAGGGCCTGAAGTTTCAGCTTTTTCTACTGCTTTAGGTATTTCCAGGTGTGATTGGCTCTTGATCATTAAGTTCACTTTTCTCCTCCTCTTTCTTTTCTATTTCTTTTTCCTCTTCCTTTTCTTTTTCATACATCTCTCTTACTGTTTCTTTCTGTTCTTCACATAAAGACATAGCAGGGACAATCTACATGGTCAACTCCTTCTCCAAAGGAACTGGTGACTTAGGGATGAATACAATAGGCTCTAAATCAGCCCTTCGATTGTTTACAAATTCCCAAAAGTCATCATCTATACTAAATTTTTCAGATGAAAAACTGTCTAATGCACTAAAAAGTTCTTAAAATTCAGTTTTCTCAGTGTAAGAATCATCTTTGTTTCCAGAGTATACCACCATTTCTAGACTTTGATCCTTAAGCTTTGTTTGACTTGCATCACGTTCTTTTTCTTCATTTTTAGAAACAGACTTGTTATCATCCATATCAACCTTTTCTTGTTCTTCATCTTTCTTTCCTCATCCACTTTACTTCTTTGGCTTTCAATTATCAGTTCTAGTTCAGAGATTCTTTTGTTTTGTCTTTGAAGCTCTTTTTCAAGACTAGAAATGATTTCTGCTTGTTTCTCAATGATATTCTCTTCTTCCTCCATTGCTATGATTTGAATAGCAAGAATGTCCACATGACCACTGACTTCTTCTCTGGAATGGTTTAGTGTAGCTTTTAAGTACTCAATCTCTTTGTCTTTTTCTTTTCTTTCAGCTTCATATTTTTCTTTTAGCTCTTTCAATTCATTCTCTTTTTCATCAAGCTCTAAAATTCTGTCATTAATGATTCCAACTCTTTTATTTAAAGTCCTTTCCACTTTCTGTAAGAGCTCAGATATTAGTTCATCCTTTTCATCAGGCCTGTTGATGTTAGGTTCAGCATAGCTCTTTAAAGGAGAAGCCTCAGTAGGTGCTTTCTTTGCAGGGATTTGATCATGATGATCCTCCTCATCAGAAGATGATTTGGATGATTTAGATGCACTTGTTGATCCATCAACTTCATCATGGTGATCATGGGATGATGGCAAAGGTTGGTAAGGTGACATAGGTGATTGATGTGGTGGTGATATTGGAGATTGATGATGAGGTGATAAAAGTGAAGGTTGAGGGGTTGTTTGTGGTGTTGGTTGTGATGATGGTTGCAGTGATTGTTGTGGTGTTTGTTGTGGTGATAGTTGTCGAGTTGGTTGTGGTGATGGTTATGGTGATTGTTGTGGTGTTTGTTGTGGTGATGGTTGTGGATTTGGTTGTGGTGATGGTTGTGGTGATGGTTGTGGTGATGGTTGTGCTTGACCTGCTTGATTTAATTGCTGAATCATCCAAGGAAGAAGAGGTGAGTGAGTACCACTGTAAAAGTTCCTTGGGTCCCTCTTCTTGATGTATTTATAGGATCTTGCATCATAGTGAGGAATATTAAGTACAGATCCTTCACTAACAATGTCATGGATTGATTCATTGATTAGACATTGAATGAATCTAGGATACATCAGAAACTTGTATCTTATTTCTTCTTGGATGTTTGAAATCAGGCCATTGAAAACATATGCATACATATTAAACGGCCTATTGGTGCAGAGAGCACCTATTGCAGAGGATGTGAGGACTGGAATGTCATTCCATCCTATTTTTCTTTTTGACAGATAGTGTTAGAACATATGAATTAGGAATCCCCAAGGAAGATCCACTAATCCTTTAACTATCTGTTTTGCTTCATAACCTCTTTCATAACCAATTTTGGTAAAAAATGTGGTTATTTCTTCATCATCTAGCTCCAGAGGATCATTAGCATTATCACTAAATTGTAGGCATCTTCTAACTGAATCTTCAGTGATCCTCAAAGTGAGCTCATTGTTGATTCTCCCGGTTAATGTTCTCACACCATCAGCTTCAACTACCTCAGCCGAGTCCCAGAAGGACCTGAGGAGATTCTCATAGATTGTGAGTCTCACAGTGATGGCATATGCTACCCTTGTGGTAGATAAGAATCTTATCATATCTCTAAGTCCTTCGGCTTCAGGCACATCAGGGTTTAAATAACCGCTGATGTTATGGTGCTTGCTCCATGTAAGATTTGTCATGTAATCTGCACTAGAGACATGTGTGTTAGTTATCAATTTGACTTTAAATTGACAAGGATGACTGCTTGTCATTTCTGTTGTATTGTTGTCATAACAAATGGTGAGTTTCTCATTTAACAATCACAGTTTCTATGTTTGAACCATTAATGAGAAATTGTTTTATAGATTTGTTTCAAATGTTTCATTTTTTCAACATGCTCTGTTCATACATCAAACATGAATATCAAGGTTTTCATGATGGTAAGAATTTCTATTGGTTTGCATGCTCATTGAAATCGAAAAGGTGTATTATATTACATCAATAGAACATGTTTTTGCGTTCTTCATTATTAGTTGGTTTATTGACTGATTTAAGTTTAACATTCTGAAACTTAGATCTTGATTAAAATTTTTATGAAAGTTTCACCTTGTTTCCGATACGAATGTGGTTTCAGAATCGATAGCAAAAGTCGATTGAGTAGAATCACACGAAAATCTTTGATTGTTTATGATGAAAATGATTGAAGATGGTGTACTGTATGTTTGTGCTCGTCTCACTATAAAGTCTCTCAAATTTGAAAAGTATTAAATGACCCGTTTCAATTCCTTTTTTAGTCAAATAATACATTTTGAAATATTTTACAAGTTTAAAAGCAAATACGATCACCACTGTAGCAATTGTGGAAGGTTAATTTGTTTGACTTTTGATCATCCGCATTTGTTAACTGTAGTAAATACGGAAGACAGACTTTTGACTTTGACTGTCCGCATTTGGCTACTGTTGTAAATGCGGAAGTTTTGTTTCTTATTTTTTTTCTTTCCGCATTTGTATACTGTTGCAAATGCGGAATTTAGAACTTGAAACCTTTGACTATCCGCATTTGTGTTGTAGTAAATGCGGTAGAGTTACTTGTTTTATCCTATCCGTATTTGCACACAGTGGCAAATGCAATAGAACAAAGTCGATCAGCATTTGTGCGACTATACCAACTGCAGTTGACCACACTTTGTCAGCGTTGCACTGTAGCAAATGCGAGAGAGATATGTTCATCTGCTTTTGACTCCTGTAGCACATGCAGCAGAGTAAATTCCACATTTACTTCACACACTAATGTGGTAGAGTAAAATCATTGTCCGCATTAGTTGCACTTGAAAATATACTGTCACCCACATTAGTTACATGCATGGGCTATCTTCACCCACATTAACCAATGCACTTACCTGCATTATCTTTTGAACATAATCAAAAGTTAATGTGATTGAATTGATTATTCATCTTATGAAGATGTGTCCTTGCTTGATTTTTCTTATGAAGTTGACTGTTGAAGTTGTCAATTCTTTCTTGGATTGACTTGTATGTCACAATTGATACAAGTTTCCCAATTTTGACAGATCTTGGGCTTATCATGCTTCTAAGAGTCTGCATAAGTTGAAATATAATGGTATGACTTATTGCAACAACACCAACCAAGATTCTTTTTGTTTTGTTTTTCAAAGGTAAGTTAATAAACAAAAATTTGGACTTGCTCAAAACTTTTAAATTACTCCCCCTAAACTTTATATTCACATTTTGATTGAAACTTTAAAGATTTAAAATCTTTTGAATTTTATCTTGATTATTATTAATAATGAAGAGAATAATCTCTTTGTTAGGATCGTATCAGTCTTACATTACACTAGTGCATTCTTTATGATTAAATGGACATTATCATGAACTTGAAGATTGAAGGTATGTTTGTCCTCTTAAACTCATACCCGGTTCATATCTTGATGCAAATGACTTTTATCATGTTTCGGTTGATTTAATTATTCAATGTGTACCTCACACACATAAGCATGAAATGATTAACCCTCCTTATACAATGCATGGTAGAACTTTTTCACAGCTTTTCTTACGAGATTACTTAAGTCATGAAATGTAGAACTTCCAAATTACGAGATTACTTAATCCTCATTGGGATTCTTTTAATTTGATCCTTTTTCATGTTGATCCACATTGGGATTCTTTTCTCTTCACTTTGGAAGGTGATCCATGATAGGATTCTTTTGTTCATTCACTTGGAATGTATTACTTTGTTGATTCATCCAAATTTGGATGCGTTCCACATTGGGAATCTTTTGGATCATAACAACTGCACTATATGTAAGTTTCATCAAGTCTTTGCTCAGCAAAACAAAGATGAAACATGATGTGGTGAAGAGATTCATAAAGTATCTTTACGTGTGTGTTTAGGCTACTACACACACATGCATTCAGATAAGCCAATACATACCTGTACTTTGTGATGAGTGTTTCACAATTGAATAAGTCTTTAATTTATCACTGCATGTATCTTTTCTTCCAAGTTAAGCCTACCAACATATCTGGTAAGTCATTTTAGTCTGTTATATTTTGAAATTAAGTACAGTGAATGATATAACGACTGTAATTATATCATTTCCCTTAGAATTCTTTTCTTCATCAAACTTGATTTCTTTTTGTGGTTTTCTAATGTTTTAAATTTTTTTATATTTTTCATGGTTTTTACTCAAGGTTAATCATGCCAATTGACTGAACTAGAAATTCAAACCTACTAGGTTCAAATGCCTTGTTAAACAAATTAGCTAATTGATTTTTAGTTGGTACTTGAATCAATTTGATTAAACCTTTTTCAGCACAGTCTCTCCATATGTTTTGTTATTAAGTGCTGAACTGGATTATTAGTTATAAAGACAGCAGCTGTGTTGTCAATAGAAATTGGTGTGTACAAGAAGTTAAAACCATAATCAAGCATCTGGTTTTGAATCCAGAGAACTTGAGAGCAACATGCTGATCCAGCAATCTACTCAGCTTCTGCTATGGATACAGACACATTTTGTCTGCTTCTTACATTGCCAGGATACTAGTCTGGGACCAAGAAATTGACAACCGCCAGAAGTGGATTTTCCGTTGAAGTTGCATCCTCCATAATCACTGTCTGTGTAGGTATAGAGATTAAATTATCCTTCTTTTGGATACCATAACCCAAGAGCTGGCTCGCCCTTCAAATATCTGAATATCCTCTTGACTACGTTCACATGTGATTCTTTTTTATCAGCTTGATATCTGGCACACAGACAAACACCAAACATAATGTGAGGCCCACTGGCTGTTAGATACATGAGTGAGCCAATCATTGATCGATAGTGAGTCTGATCAACTGATTTACCTTCAGGGTCAGGTCCAATCTTCACTTTAGTATCCACAGGAGTTCTCATAGACTGACAGTCAGCAAAGTGAAATTTCTTCAACATGGTTTCTACATATTTTGATTGGTTGATGAAAATTCCATCTACTGTTTGTTGGACTTGCACCACTAGAAAGAAGGTGAGTTCCCCCATAGCACTCATTTGGAACTTTGAATGCATAAGGTCTTCAAATTCTTTGCAGAGTTGCTTGTTTGTCGAGCCAAATATAATGCCATCCATGTAGATCTGGACTAACAGCATGTCTTTTCCTCTTTTTCTTCTGAAGAGAGTCTGATAAGTCTTTCCTCTTTTTCTTCTGAAGAGAGTCTGATAAGTCTTTCCTCTTTCATCCCATGTTCAAGAATAAAGGATGATAGAGTCTCATACCACTTTCTTGGTGCTTGATGAAGACCATACAGAGCTTTGTCAAGCTTGTAAACTCTGTGAGAGAAATCTGGATCTTCAAAGCCAGGTGGTTGACTCACATAGACTTATTCAGCAATCTTTCTATACAGGAAGGCACACTTTATATCCATTTGATAAACAACAAATTTCTAGGACACAGAATATGCAAGAAAGATTCTGATTGCTTCTAGTATAGCAACAGGTGCAAACACTTCGTCGTAGTCGATTCCTTCTTCCTGAGTGTATCCCTGTGCCACTAGTCTTGCTTTATTTCTGATGACTATCCCTTTATCATCAGTCTTGTTCTTGTACAGCCATCTGGTACCGATAGGGTATTGTCCTTCGAGAAGATCTACCAGCTGCCATACTTCTTGCTTCTTGAATTGGAGCAATTCTTCCTGCATTGCTTCAATCAAACTATTGTCTTAAAGCGCCTCTTTGATGTTTGCAATACTGGACCTGCTTCTTGTCACCCTCTCATTAAGATCACCAATAATGGTTTCAACTGGATGATTCTTGTGTATTCTTGTGGTTGGAATGGTGTCACCAGCAATAGTTACATCATGATTGGGGACATTCAGTTCATTATCATCAGAGACACATTCATCTTGTATTGTTGTTGAATTATGAAGATTGTCAACTTCTATTTTAGTCACTGCTACATCTTCAGCAGCACTGAGGTTGCTTGCATCATTTGATGTACCTTGAGTGTCTTCTAGATGAGAAGCTTGCTTTTGATTTCTGATCTCATGTGACAAGTCATCTGAGTGAGATGGTACTAGGCTGGGACCTTCTTCAGAAGAAACACTAAGGTTTTGTGACAGATGTCTGATGGGATCAGCTTGAAGAGGAACATCTTCATTCATATGTTCATCAGATGTAGGTGGAATCAATGGATAATTATCTCTTCTTTCTATAGTTGATGAAGTATCACGTGAATGTATATTTCCTGCATCAGACAAGTGAAATTGGTCAAATGATTTAATAAAAGTGTCAATATCAAACAACCAATCAGGACCATTTGTAGATTTGGGAAACGAATGTTCTTTGAATTGAACATTTGTAGATTCATCAATAATGTTCAGTCTCGGATTGAACACTCTATAAGCCTTTGAGACGGAAGAATAACCTACAAAAAATCCTTCATCAGACTTAGATGAAAATTTTCCCAAATGATCACGTGTGTTTAATATTGAGACTGGACAACCAAATGATTTGAGGAATCCAATAAATGGTTTCCTATGAAAGATCAGTTCATAAGGTGTCATGTTACTTTCTTTAACAATCAGAGTTTGATTTTGCACAAAGCACGATGTCTTAACTTCTTCTGCCCAGAAGGTGATTGGCTGTTTAGCATCGGCTAGCATCGTTCTTGCTGCTTCAATCCATGGTCTATTTCGCCTTTCAGCTACCCCATTTTGTTGAGGAGTTCTAGCTGCACTGAATTGATGAGCACTGCCTTTGGTTGCATAAATGGAACTCATATTTTCATTTTTGAATTAGTACCATTATCACTTCTTAGTATTTTGACCTTAAGATCAAGTTGATTTTCAATTTTATTGATAAATTCTTGAATGATTTGGGATGCTTTGT
Source organism: Flaveria trinervia (assembly GCA_025506515.1). Classification (NCBI taxonomy): domain Eukaryota; kingdom Viridiplantae; phylum Streptophyta; class Magnoliopsida; order Asterales; family Asteraceae; genus Flaveria; species Flaveria trinervia. The sequence continues at coordinate 72,407,448 of CM046450.1, read as the reverse complement.
TTTTATGAAGTAGGAAGAACACCCATGTGAATGGTGAAAAGTCATCAATGATCACTAAACAATACTATTTCTTTCCCATACTCATTACATGAGTTGGTCCAAACAGATCCATGTGAAGTAGGTTTAATGGAGTATTGTTAGTGTTCACCAGCTTGGTTTTGTGAGACGATTTGTGTTGTTTTCCTTTGAGGCATGCTGAATATTGATCAATAAAATTGAATTCTTTTTGAGGAAGACCAATGACATGGTTTCCTTTGACTAACTTGTTCATATTTTTAAAGTTAGTGTGCCCCAAGCATCTATCCTAAAGCTGTGACTCATCAAATGATGCTTTAGACAAAAGACATGTTTCTTCCTTAGGTGATGCAGAACACAGGTTTAAGACATATGTATTATTCTTCCTCAGAGTCTTTAAGACAACCCATTCTTTAGGGATCTGAAATCCAAGTTTCAGAATGTAGCAGTGAGTGTCTATAAAGTGAGTGGAATCTTTTTTGTCGCAGATCTGAGACACGCTTAGCAGATTGAAATTCAATTATTCACAGTAGTTCACTCTGTCAAAGCTCAGCATCCCGTTTGTCAAGATCCTTCTCCTGTAATACTACCACTCTCTGAATCTCCACCGAATGCCACTGTAGTTCCTTTTATGTGCTTGAAGTCATGAAGGAGGGAACAAACTCCAGTCATGTGTCGGGAGCATCCACTGTCTACGTACCATAGGCTATTAGACCTGTGTGGATGAACCTGCAAGCAAACAAAACTAATTAGAATAAGGAACCCAAGCCATGATGGTCTTGTGTTTCCCGTTCCTATTCATGATAGTGACCTCCTGGTATTTCCCTCTAAATTGTGATTTGGATGGAGGTGTTCTGGGAGATTTTTGGTAATGAATGGGTTGAGTCATCTCATCAACATCTACTAAGGATTTAGATGAATAATGAAATCGTTGGTCTCTATTTCTTTGTAAAAATTTAGCCCGTTTTCATTATCAAAAGTAGGTTTTTGCTTAGGAAGGTCAAGTTTGTGTTCCACTGTGAGATGATTTCTTTGATCCTTCCTCAATACCTTCAAATTATTTCTGTCATTTGTTGATCTAGGTGTCCTAGATTGAGTATTATGAAGATGAGGTTTGATAGAGTGCCTCACAGTAGATGTTTTTGAGATGGGCTTGTGTTGAGGAATTCTCAACCCCTTTTAATTGAAGTAATAGTTAGATGTATTGTGATTGTTCATGTCACAGATTGAACAATACTTGTTGAAATAGCAGTTTTTGGTGGAGTGATTGTTCATATCACAGATAGAACAATATTGATTGAAGAAGGATTTATCTGTCCGGTGATTTAACATTTCACAATATCATAATACATTTGTTTGTTTCTTGAATCACATTTTTCCTTGTGTGACTCAACTGGTATTTTCTTTTGATGAGTCACTTTCTTTTCTTTAGGTGCTGAATCAGAATCAACCCTTTTAATAGTTTGCTTCACAATACTACTTTTGTTTAATTGTCTAGGTTGTTTCTGTTTCTTCAACCTATTTCTTACTTCTTTCTCAAACTTCCTTGTTACAAATATGAAACCCAACTCCCTGCTTTAATCTTGAAGACTAAGGGTCTAATTAAGTTTTATGTGTTGAACTAAGTGTTACAGTTTGTTTCTTTTGCAGTGAAACCTTTTCTGATTTGCTTGAATTTTGTGCAGATATAATCTCATTATCAGAACTACTCTCAGTAGTGGGTTTCACTGTCTTGACATATTTCTATTTGCCTTGTAAAATAGATGATATGAATTTGATAAAAGGTACAATTGCTTTTACAGGGCTTGATGGTTTCATGACACTCACTGTCTTGTCTGAGTACTGTTTGATTGGGTGACCTAACTTGATTTTATCATCATTGGTTTCAATATAAACGTCAGGTTTGTTTTGAGGATTTGTCACCTGTTTCACTATAGATTTAGGTTCCATAGTTTTAGGTTCAATTGCTTCAGAGAGTGAGACAGGTTCAGGCACGACAGTGTAGTTGTCATTGTATGGTGGAGGATATGAATTATACCCAATCCCTGTCATGTCCTTTGGATCCTTTTGGGAATCAAGCATCACTTACAGCTTGACTGAAGACATTTTAAACTTTTTCAAGTTTCACTTCAGTCATAGATTGTTGAGCCTTAAATTGAGCTAACTTTTCAGTAAGTAGCTCATTCTTAGATGCAACAGTATACTTCTCACCATGCAGTTTTTCTATGTCAGAGATGAGAGATTTAAATTTGATTTCAAAGTTTTATATTTCTCTCTTCATCATCTTTGACTACCTTTTCTTCTTTGATTTTATCAGTCAGTTTGTAATTATGCTCCCTATACCCTTGCAATTCATTAATGCATTTTTCACTACAAAGGTTAGATTTTACCTCAGTAGGCATTAGAGATGGCCCATCATTGATGTGAGCCATAAGAGCATGATTTTGAAATTGAGGCTTGACTTCCTTTGCATACACACTCCAGTCACATACTCCATCTTGCTTTATCACTAGAGCTTGACTTCCTCTAATGGTTTTGGAGTTGGTTGTGGTGTTTGTTGTGGTGATGGTTGTGGAATTGGTTGTGGTGATGGCTGTGGTGGTGGTTGTGGAGTTGGTTGTGCTGATGGTTGTGGTGATTGTTGTGGTGTTTGTTGTCGTGATGGTTGTGGAGTTGGTTATGGTGAAGGTTGTGCTAATGGTTGTGCTTGACCTGCTTAATTTAATTATTGAATCATCCAGGAAGAAGAGGTGAGTGAGCACCACTATAAAAGTTCCTTAGGTCCCTCTTGTTGATGTATTTATAGGATCTTGCATCATAGTGAGGAATATTAAGTACAGGTCCATCATTAACAATGTCATGGAATGATTCATTGATTAGACATTGAATGAATCTTGGATACATCAGAAACTTGTATCTTATTCCTTCTTGGATGTTTGAAATCAGGCCATTGAAAACATATGCAGACATATTAAACGGCCTGTTGGTGCAGAGAGCACATATTGCAAAGGATATGAGGACTCAAATGTCATTCCATCCTGTTTTTCTTTTTGACATACGATGTTGGAACATATGAATTAGGAATCTCCAAAGTAGATCCACTAATCCTTTAACTATCTGTTTTGCTTCATAACCTCCTTCATATCCAATTTCAGCAAAAAATGTGGTTATTTCTTCATCATCTAGCTCCAGAGGATCATTAGCATTATCACCAATTTGTAGGCATCTTCTAACTGAATCTTCAGTGATCCTCAAAGTGAGGTCATTGTTGATTCTCGAGTTAATGTTCTCACACCATCAGCTTCAACTACGTCAGCCGAGTCCCAGAAGGACCTGATGAGATTCTCATAGATTGTGGGTCTCATAGTGATGGCATATGCTACCCTTGTGGTAGATAAGAATCTTATCATATAGCGAAGTCCTTCGGCTTCAGGCACATTAGGGTTTAAATAACCGCTGACGTTATGGTGCATGCTCCATGTAAGATTTGTCATGTAATCTGCACAAGAGACATGTGTGTTAGTTATCAGTTTGACTTTAAATTGACAAGGATGACTGCTTATCATTTCTGTTGCATTGTTGTCATAGCAAATGGTGAGTTTGTCATTTAACAATCACAGTTTCTATGTTTGAATCATTAATGAGATATTGTTTTATTAATTTGTTTCAAATGTTTCATTTTTTCAACATGCTCTGTTCTTACATCAAACATGAATATCAAGGTTTTCATGATGGTAAGAATTTATGTTGGTTTGCATGCTTACATCAATAGAACATGTTTTTGTGTTCTTCATTATGAGTTGGTTCATTGACTGATTTAGGTTTAACATTCTGAAACTTAGGTCTTGATTAAAATTTTTATGAAAGTTTCACCTTGTTTCTGATACGAATGTGGTTTCAGAATCGATAACAGAAGTCGACTGAGTAGAATCATATGAAAATCTTTGATTGTTTATGATTAATATGATTGAAGATGGTGTACTGTATGTTTGCGCTCGTCTCACTATAAAGTCTCTCAAATTTGAAAAGTAGAATTCCTTTAATAGTCAAATAATACATTTTTGAAAGATATAACAAGTTTAAAAGCAAATACGGTCACCACTGTAGCAAATGCTGAAAGTTAATTTGTTTGACTTTTGGTCGTCCGTATTTGTTAACTGTAGTAAATACGGAAGACAGACTTTTGACTTTGACTGTCCGTATTTGGCTACTTTTGTAAATGCAGAAGTTTTGTTTCTTATTTTTTATTCTATCCGCATTTGTATACTGTTGCAAATGCGGAAGTTAGAACTTGAAACCTTTGACTATCTGCATGTGTGTTGTAGTAAATGTGGTAGAGTTACTTGTTTTATCCTATCCGTATTTGCACACAGTGGCAAATGCGATAGAACAAAGTCGATTAGCATTTGTGCGACTATACCAAATGCGGTTGACCACACTTGGTCAGCATTGCCCTGTAGCAAATATGAGAGAGATATGTTCATCCGCATTTGACTCCTGTAGCAAATGCGGCAGAGTAAATTCCACATTTACTTCACACACTAATGTGGTAGAGTAAAATCATTTTCCGCATTAGTTGCACTTGAAAATATACTCTTACCCGCATTAGTTACATGCATGGGTTATCTTCACCCGCATTAACCAATGCACTTACCTGCATTAGCTTTTAAACTAATCAAAAGTTAATGTGATTGAATGATTATTCATCTTATGAAGATGTGTCCTTAATTGATTTTTCTTATGAAGTTGACTCTTGAAGTTGTCAATTCTTGCTTGGATTGACTTGTATGTCACCATTGATACAAGTTTCCCAATTTTGATAGATCTTGGACTTATCATGCTTCTAAGAATCTGTATAAGCTGAGATATAATGATATGACTTATTGCAACAACACCAACCAAGATTCTTTTTGATTTGTTTTTCAAAGGTAAGTTAATAAACAAAAATTTGGACTTACACAAAACTTTTTATTACAAAGTCTATCACATGGATTTCGAATGTGCATTTCTTTATGGAGACATTGACGAAGAGATATACATGTGTCAACCACCAGGATAGGATCCTGACTTCTTGACAAAGTCTACAAGCTTGATAAGTCCCTTTATGGTCTTCCTCAAGCTCCTTACATTTTTACGAGACTTTAACACAATATGTTTTAAGAAATGATTTTTCTCGTGGCACCATTATATGAGGTTATTCAAGAAAGAAATGGACGGTGAGATGCTAATTGTACAAGTCTATGTGAATGACATTATTTTTGCCTCCACCAATCCAAAGCTGTGTTGAGAGTTGAAGAAGTCATACATGGTCGCTTGAAATGAGCATGACGGGAGAGATGTGCTTTTTCGTTGGGTTGCAGGTTGAACATAACCCAGAGGGAATTCTCATCATCAAGAGTAGTATATTAAAGACATTCTAAAGAAATTCAAGATCGCTGATGCTTCTCCTAAACTCACTCCTTTCACCTCTCAAACTTGCCTCACTCCCAATGAAAATTGGAAACTTGTTGATCCTTATTTATATATATCTATGATCGGTTCCCTTATGTATCTTACAACAAGTCGCCCTAACTTAACCTTTGCTGTAGGATACTATGCTCGATACCAATCTGCGCCGAAGGAGTCTCATGAAAAGGCTGTAAAATGAATTTTTTGTTATCTAAAGGCTCCTCTTGCTTAGGGCTTTGGTATCCTTATGGTGGGAATTTTGACTTACATGCTTATTCTGATAGTGATTCTAATGGCTACAGGTTAAACAGAAAATCAATTACCGGAGGCCGTCAGTTATTAGGAAATTGTCTAGTATCATGGCAGAGCAAGAAATAGACTACTATCTCTCTGTATGGGGGAGGCAGAGTACATTGCCGCTTCAAGTTGTTGCTCACAATTTCTCTGGATACAAATTCAGATGATTGACTATGGGATCAATTTTCTCCATACACCATTGTTCTGTGACAACGAAGCAGCCATTGGCATCACAAAGAATCCTAATCATCACTTCTAAACCAAGCACATCGAGACACGGATTCATGCAATTCGTGATGCTCAGAAGAAGGATTTTATTGACATTATTCCCATTGACACAAAAAATCAAAAAGCTGATCTTTATACTAAAAGATTTGATAAGCGTCATTCTTATGAATTAATCTCTATGTTAGGATTAATATTATTTTAAAACCGTTTTTCCTTCAAATTATCTCATGTACATATGTTTATATTTCTTTTGTTATTTTCTTTCTTTATGTATTTTCGTTTTTCAGCTAGCTCCATCGTTCTTCATCATCTTTCATAATATATATATATATATAAAGAAATTTATCCATCTTGCTGATTCGTAAAAATTTCGGGGGAGAATAATAAATGTTTCTCTTGTTTTCTTTTGCAGATTTCTTCTAAATAAAAGGTGATGCCTAGATGACGTGAAGAAGGTCAATAGTTTCGTGTTGGGATATGCTTGATAGGTACAACCAGAAAGTAAAGTACATAGTACTCCCGTAGCTTAACTAACAAAATAAGAAACTTTATTACTCAGATAATCTCTTTGACATTATTGGCCTTCACAAAGTTTCAAGTCCATGTTCAAAAAGGGTTGAGAATGTGACATCTCTATGTTGATTTATTTTAAAAGAAACCATCCTTGTTTTTCTTTGCATCTTATCTCAAAAGCTATATGCTTCCCATCTGTGAATCTAAGAAGCTCCTTGTGATATTCCTTCTTGTGCTTATCTCCTATGCTATGTGTGAACATTGACGTAGAGTGATGATCTCCTCTGATGTACGATAGTACTGACCTTGAGCTCTCATCGGTACTATATGATGATCTTTTTAATTATACGTAAGTATAGACCTGAAGCTCTCTTCTGTAAGACTCAATTGATCAACTCCTTTGTTATACGTAAGTATAGACCTAGAGCTCTCATCATTTGATGTCTATAAGGACTTTGCTTATTTCGGAGAAGGATCTTTGTTGTTTTTTAAAAAAACTAGATAAGCAGAGTGTGTTATTTGTTTAATATATCATGAGAATAGGATAAGTTCTTTGCCAATTGTCTGTGGGGACAGAGTCATTCAAGTGTTCTTTAAATGAATCAAAACATGATAATTGTAGCTGCGGTTTGTTCATTGAAAATAAGATGGCATGGATTTTAAAGGACAAGTATATCAGCAATCCCGCCAAACTATGAGTCTCCAATAAATCTTTCATCTTCTCGTTATTTGATATTTTCTCTTCTTTGATTATGTTAAAATATGTGAAGTTTGGTGAGGTCTTATGGAGCAAATTCTTTTGATTTCTTTATTTTACTTTTGTTTTGTTTTATTCCTTCTAAATAATTTTAATTTATCTTAGATTCTACAGGAAAATAAAATTTTAATTTTTTAAAGTTCGAGCGAATTTATAATTTCCCTGCTAGTTTCGCTGTGAGAAGCTATAACTTCACTGCGAAATTATAGTTTTGTTGTAAGCGAAACTATGTCCTATATAACACATTTTGCGAAATTATGTCTTCATTTTCGCACAATCATGGTTTGAGTGTTTGAGCATGTCTATCGTGCCCTAGCTTAGCGATTCTAAGATTCCGAGTATTTGTTACTTGTTTGATGGTTGTTTAGACATCTAATGTGTGTTTCAAACCCTAGACTTTAGTTTAATCTAAGATTAATCAACTCATTTTGGACTAATTTGGCTGAGACATTTCGGTACCTTTGCAGTTCTTACTACGAATGTATCGATAGTCCAGTGAACCGAACGAAAGTTCGAAGGTTTTTCAATGAAATTGTGCAGTCATGCTGTCCGAGCAAACTTAACAGTTTCGCTCAACATATTTTAGTTTCAGTGTGCCGAATCTATTGAGCTGACTTGCCGAAACTACCTCATTCTTGTTGCTGAAATTACATTTTGCTTGCTGAAAATATTGTTTCAGCTAGCGAAACTATATTTTCACCTAGCAAATTTAAATTGATTTTTATTTGTTCTTTTTCTTTTTAATTACATCTCTTTAATATTCATTTTAATATATTAATCTAATGCGTCTCAATGGTTCTTTAGATTACATGGCTAATCTAAAGTTCGACGAGAGGAATAACATCACAACCATTCTGGATGACACACATCCCAAAGAGGCGGGTTTTAGAGACTGTGTTTGTTGGCTTCAAAGATCTCCTATAGCATATGTGATCTCTCATTCTACTACTGTATATGATCTACATGTCAGAGACTTCTGGCGTACCATCGAGTATGACACCACACCCAAACCTCAGAGGATTGTGGCGAGAGTGTTGGAGAATGATTTGATTATTACTGCTGAGATCATCTCGAGGGTTTTAAGACCTGAGGAGGATAGTGGAGAGGAGGTCATGCCACTAATCAGGAAGTTTTTGAGGCTTACAGGTCCATGGGATATCAGGGTCCTCATTTTGGCACGAGAAATGAAATCAAGAAGTCCTTTCTCTCAAGGAGTGGAGATTAATTGCCCATGTGTTTATTATGTACTTTGATCCCGGAAAAGGTGGATTAGATGGGTTAAACCTTGACTGGGCTAAAGTCATGGTTATTTGTTTTAGGGGGTAGAAGGCCAACATTGCCAACTTATTTTGGATTGCATGGATAAGAACATGATTGCCCTGAAGAAAGATAAGTGTCTGTTGCATCCCATATTTCTTGAGATGATCATAGACGATCTTATTCACAATGTACGAAGACACGAAGAGATCAAGAGACTGGTTCAAATGAACATGCATATATTCGTTGACTGTTGTGCGATTAGGCACGACTTTAGTGGAAAAATTACTAATTTATAGGAGAATATGTACTCTTCATAAAGATGGAATTATATCAGGATGGTGAATGAGTTTGAGGAGAAGAGGGTTGAGGAGACGAGGCAGAAGCAGGATGAATCTATGAAGAACAAAAGAGGTATGCAAAAAATAAGGATTATGACTTTGAGGAGGAATTCATGATGTTGCACAAGAGGCTAGAGCAGAGAAAGAGAAAAGGTCCAAGAAAAGAGTTGAAGAGGGGAGTTTGAGAGAAAGACCAAGCATAAACATCAAGCATTTACTTAGCCCCCAACAAGGGAGGAGAGAGATGGTTTGGATGAGGATGTGATTATGAATCTCAATGCATCTTTATCTAATGAGCTAAGTGTGATGAAAACCAAACTAACTAATCAGGAGCTGAGGGAAAAACGAAAAGATGAGATGATTGAAGGGATGACTAGGATGATGATGATGGATCAACAAAGGTTGATTAAGAGATTACTGACTGAGGTGAATGAGCTAAGGGTTGCAGCTTGCATACCCAATCAGCTCACTCAAACCGAGTTAGATGATTTGAGTGATACATCCAAATACCCATTTTTGAATTTGGGTACATCCTCTAGGGTAGGAGTGGGCACTTCTGGTGCTACAACCAAAGAGGCAGAAGGTTTTGGTGTGAGGCAGGATTCTAAGAAAGAGAATGGGGAAGAGGTGTTTGGGGCTAATTTTGTTGATTTAGGGTTGAACATTGATGAATTTGGAGGAGAAGAGGTGTTCCCAGATATAGCTAAAGGGGTTGAGAAAGCTATTGAAAAGGGACTAGTGGATGATGAGGAAGAGGATAAACAGTTAGTGGACTATGACTCTGAGCCCGAATATTATGAAGTGGACAAGAGACCAATAACTTATGTAGTCATGATGATAGATCATGAGAATGATGTGTTTGAGATGTCAAAAGAGGAATGGTTATGAAGGAGAAGGAGAAGGAGACTGAAGAGTTAACTCCTTTTTTCAAAACATACAAGGGTTGAGTAAGAAAGAGGCTGATAAGAAAATCATTAGTTAGAAATACAATCCTGGTCTCAAGATGTTCATGATCAAGAGGAGAGGGGGTGGGATTACTTATCTACACAAAAGGAAGGTATTTAAGACCATACTAAGGTGGGATCTAAGGAGGTTAGTTGTGTTGCCTATGATTCACTCTAACTTACGTGGGAGGGCCAAGATGTTAGAGGAGGAGATCAAGAAAGGGCTGAATGATAATTTGAAAGAATTTGGATTTATGAGGGTGGAGAGAAGGAGGTCTAAGAAAGACAAAGACTGGGAAACAGGCAAAGGGGAGATAGAGCTAAGGGTGAAACCCCCCAAGACGATGAGTCAGATAAGATTTTTGGATCCCCTCCCCTAGAGACTACACAATTTTGAGAAATGGTTCTACGATAACAACACTAGGGAGGCGATGATCAGGGTGAAGAATGGGATTGAATAGAGGTTGTTTGATCCAATAGAATTGTTCACCTTCTATGATGAAGACCTGCTGGTACTATGTGAGAACCATATTAAAGCAGGGGTAGGAGAGGAGACTAGGAAAGAAGCAAGTCTGTTTATGACTGTTGCTAATAAAGTGAGAGGAGTAAGGGCTATTGTGAAAGAGTTGGCTGAGAAGGTGAGAGTAGAGGACGAGTTGTGGATGGATGTGCAGGAACTCACAAAGAAATATTCTAAGGCTAGTACACATGCAAAAGAAGCTAATGAAGCAGGAGCTAACCAAAGAGAATCACTTGCTAAAGCTTCTAAGGATGATGTTGCAGGAGCTACTTAAGTAATATCACATTGGTGCTGATCAGACAAATCAAGAGTGATGAAGTCGGTGAGGTCCAACCTAGGGGGAGTATTGAAGATCATGTATAGGTTGGACTCATTTTAGATTAGAATATGTTTATATTTCATTGTAATAGGTTTAATGTTAGTTTCCTTTTGTATTTTGGTTAATTAGTATAGTTTTGCTGCCCTAGTGAAACTATGAGCGTAACTGTAGTTTCGCTCATAGTCAGCTGATAGTTTCACCCGGTGAAAATATTAGTCTGTGCTGGGTGAAAATATATCTTCGGCAGGATAGTTTCGCTAACAGCAAAACTATCAGCGAAACTATCATTTCTATATATAGTTTTGATCTTGTTCCTTGTTGATGATCCTTTCAAAACCCTTTATCGATTATTCTTTTGCAAGAGATTATTGTAAGCTGGTTCATAATATAGAACGATTCACCATATCAATTGTACTAAGATTCGATTAGATGGACCAACATTCTTGTTCTTCCTTCTTCTTCTTCCTTCTTCTTCTTCTTCTTCTTTAGCTTTTCCCTGGAAGCTCTCTTTCTCTCTTTGTTCATTTGGTTTGTTCTGTTTGAAAAGCCACAAGACCATATCATTATCATGAGGAGAAAGTTCCTCAAGAGAGAACCCTTAAAGCTCAGAAAAGCTATCCTTTCATTCCTGATCTATTGCTCAACTTCCTCTTTCTTCCTCTTCTAAGGCCAACCTTACTACCTTTTCTTGTTCTTTCTGCAGCAGGGTTGCCTTCTCTAACTCTACTAACTCCTCAGTGGTAAGAAAAGAATATCTTCACTAGCTGCACCAAGATTGATGAGCTTGTCAATAATCTCCACCCTTTTTTGGTTGTTGATAGCCTCCTATTTGACTACAGTTGCTTTGCTACTCATAGCTAATAGCTTCTCTAAGGGAAGCCTACCTTTCCTTCTAAGCTTTTCCAACCTTTCTTCCTCTTGTAGTTCTTCTACAGTCAACTTCCTTTTGCCCTTTTTATGTTCAGAAGCTTGAGACTTTGGAGACTCTTGTGCAGATGATTCGGGTTGGTGGGTGGTGATTTGGGCTTGTCATGATGATTTTTGAGTGACGGGTGTTTTGAGAAAGTCTTCACTATTTACCTTGGATGCTAGTTCAAGGATTGCATGTGTGATAATTAGATCATTAGATAGAGAGTATAGCCGTTCCGCAATTTGGATCTCAACTTGGAAAGTTTGAAATGCTTCTTCTGTAGCTTCGAAACTTAGTGGCATTCCATTGTCTATCCCATTTGTTTTAGTTGTTAGGCCATTAGTCCCCATATCCCCTTCGAATTTAATCTGAGGTACAATGTAGATCTTAGGTTGACCAACTCCCTTGACAATGGTAAATGGTGTGTTCCACGTCAGAAAGGTCTTCAACTCCAAAATATGCCAAAGCAACATATGGGCTTGGTTGCTCAAGTGAGGAGCTCATGAGGAATTTGGTTTGGAATCTATTCAAATCAATAAGCATACTTTGGTCCACTTAAAGGATGACAGGAGGAGGCTCAGGGAAAGCAATTGATTGCCGAGAAGGATATCTTGAAGAGAGTGTAGAGAGAACTAAGCTTTGCTGCTCCATGTGTGCTCTATTAAAGAGAACTAAGAAGCTTTGATACCAATTATAGGATTGGGTTGTGTAACTCAACACAAATATTTTCTCTCAAACTCACTTAGTCACACTCGATTTGATGATGCAGAATCCATTAAGAGTTGATAATAATATACTAAGTAACAAACACAGATAAGTTTTTCAACATACTTGTATATATAACTTCTCAACTGAAAGTTTTACAAGACTCTTTAAAAGGATGTTAACAGAGTTACAATGAGAAACTATATATACTACTATCTATAGCTGGTTATACTTTGATACTAGCTAGAAACCTATGACTAAAGAAAATACTACATTGCTAAAGGTAGGGTATCCTAGATAAAATACTATATAAGATTTGGTAGTCATGAAATGTCCATGACTTACCTTTTGTCACCAATTAAAGTTAGTAACTGTACTAACTGATAAGGAATAAACATTAGACTAAAGTGTGGTCAACTACATGGGCATGCGGAAGCGCCATGCAGTATCTTAGAGGCGGCAATAGATTTGTCAGAAGGACCATACTTATGTCCACTGGTTTATAGCAAGTTCTTCAAAGGTTAATTGGCTTCGGAAGAGCAAGTTCTTCTGAACCCACTTATACTTGGAAGAGCCAACTTCTTCCGAGGCTTGATGATCTTCAGGACTTTATACTTCGGAAGTCATTGTCTTGAACTCTTTTAAGTGTTGAACTTCAGAAGAGAGAAGATGTAAGGCCCCATCCCCGGGACGCTTACAGCTGAACAATCATTGCACATAAAATATAAAACATACATTTAAATTTGCTAAAATATCACAACAGAATAACTTAAAAACATTTCATATATTAACGACTGCTTTTGCAAAACAATTGTAACACCCCGAAATTTCTACTTAAACGAAAGGAAAAGAAAAGTAAGTGGAAGGAATGGAAATTGTGCACAAGTAGAAGGGGATAAAGTGTGCAAAGTACAAATCTTATTATTTTAAGATATTAAAGGGCATGGTCCCCCATATCAAGCAGAAAGCTGCTTGATCTCGGAAGAAGAAGAAGAAGAGAGAGAGAGAGCCTGGTTCTAGAGAGAGAAAGAGCAAGAAGAAGCTGAAAAAGGGTAAGTCTTCTCTTCTATGAGCTTGGTTTCAGTTGGGTTTCAAGTTCTTGACCGAAGTTCCGGTTGTTTAGAGTTTTTTTTCGGGATTTGATGAGCTGAATTGAAGTGGGTCTTAAATGGGAAGAGTGTTGCTCAAAAGCAGCTAAAGGTGAGTGTCTATAATCCCTCTTTTACGGATTTTTAACTGATTTGGGGCTATTATGCATACCAAGTGATGTTTTCAAGTAAAAGAGTGGGTTTACAGCTTTACGTTCGAATGTTGTATGTATGTATGCATGTTATAATGATGATTATGGGTTAGAGATGATGTTTAGCATGCTTAGATTGCCTTAGTATGCTAGATCTATGTTTGGGTATGCTTAGAATGAGAATCGGGTGAAATTGGTAGCATAGAAAAGATTTGAGAATGTCTGATGAACATGAATAGTGGTACATGCACCCAAACAGTTGTTCATGCGTCCACCATGAGAGACCAGACGCCTAAGTGTTGGCCATGCGCCCAAGAGTGGGTCATGCACTGAATAGTGGGCCATGCGCCCAGAATGTTGGCCCATGCGTCTAAGTGTTGGCCATGCACCCAAGTGTTGGCCATGCGCCTAAACAGTGGCCCATGCGTCTAAGTGTTGGCCATGCGGCCAAGTGTTGGCCATGCGGCCAGGTGTTGGCCATGCGGCCAAGTGTTGGCCATGCGGCGAGTGTTGGCCATGCGCCTAAATAGTGCCCATGCGCCCAAGTGAAGAAAAGACTAAGTGTGGACCGTGTGCCCAAACAGTGTCCATGCATCCAGAGATTGAAACGGCTAAGTGTTGGCCATGCGGCTAAGCAGTGCCTATGTGCCCAAGTGCTTGAAACGGCTAAGTGATAGGTGATGTGCCTGAACAGGGCAGAAACGCCCAAACAGTGCCCATGCACCCAGACTGTTTTATACTTAGAATTTTTATGCCAATGCGCCTGGAAGGTCCCATGCATCCACTTTGGACTTGAGGTTTTCTAAGTGGATTTCAAGGGGTAAAATGGGAAGATAGGCCCGGTTATGATGTGATGCCTTATGATTGATGTGTGTTATGCATGTATGATGTGCCTGTATTGGTGATCATGTATGTTTATGATTACGTGTATGTTCCTTATTCTATGTATGTCTTCCCTTGGCTTTGCATTGAACGTCAATGAATGTAATGAAAGTATTATGTAACGTAAAGTGGAAGATAAAGAAAAGAGGAACGTAATGAATGAGTGCGAGCATAAACAAATGAGTGAGCGATAGGATGGCTTGCGAAAGAAGGGAGGAGGTTCACGACTCACTGAGGGTCGTTAGCTCAACTGTGTGTGTATCGTAGCGTGCGATCTTGGCTTACTCATAAGGGACATAGATACAGTGGGAGTTCAGTTTTGGTAACTGCTCCGATACGTGCGATGTGGTATTTACTGTGTGCTATGTCGGTGATTTTGGCTGCCTCATGTGGGTTTATGGCGTGCGATCTTGGCTAACCCATGGGATGGCGTGCGATTCTGGCTAAACCCCGAGAGTTCTCACACACAGGGGGAGTCGGTCTTCGTGACCACTTCGATGGTGCGAATGGTGTGATACGTGCGATGGATGGCATAAGGGTAGCGTGCGATTTTGGCTGGCTCATGTGGTTTTTATAGCGTGCGATCTTGGCTAACCCATGAGATAGCGTGCGATTCTGGCTTCCTTATGTGTGCGATCCGTGCGATATGTACTTTGGGTACGATGATGTGAAGGTGCGATTTGAGCTAAAATGCGATAATGAACGAACGGGATCCTTGTCATTCGACCTCAGTAATCATGGCTGAGTGCCATGAGGAGGGTAAAGCTTGACAGGATCTGGATAGAAAGGAATGATAATAAAAGTATGAAATGTGCGAACGTGCGCTATGTATGTAACGAACATTAATGAATTACCATACTAATGTGAGATACGGATCCTTGTCATGCGACCTCAGTAATCGTGGTTGAGTGCCACGAAGAGGGTAAAGCCTGACCGGATCTAGGAAGAGGAGTGAACGATAATGTAATACGTTGAATGAACAAAGATAACGAACGGAAGATAATAACGATATTATCTGTATGTACGTATGATGCATGATCACGAATGATATAAAGTATAGTATGTTTTGAAATAAAGTAAAGAACGGTTTTTATAGAGAAAAGTATTTTATTATTAAAACTAGAACTCACTCAGCGTCGTTGACTTTTGTATGCATAATAGTTGGCAGGTATATGTTGATGCTGAGGAGTTGCAGGCATGGATACATAGGCTATTGGGAGCATTTTGAGGCTGGCATCCGTATTTTGACATGTCATGTATTTTGAGATGAAAACTGATGTTGTAATTGATAGGGTTTTAGTTATTAATGAATGTTTTAAATTCTGCTACAAAATTAATATATGTTTTCTAATGTTTAAGTGCGATGAACCACTAGCTGTGAGGTGCCCGGGAACGAGGCCTTACAACATGCAATGTAGTTAACTGTTACAAAATACTATCATTTGTATTACATCACAAAAACACCAGAGTTCTACAAAATGGATGTCGTCTAAAAATGCCAAGTCGCTGCCCCGTGCCATCCTCAGCAATAACTACCTGTAAACTGGAAAATACATAAAAGTCAGCATTGCTGAGTGAGTTCTAGTTTTATAAATAAAATACTTTACTTTTGGCTTAAAACCATTCTTTACTTTCATTCGTGATCATACATCATATGTACAAGTAGAAAATCTTATCATTCTATTTCATCATTCATTCATCATCATTCATTCATCATCATTCATTCCTCCCTTTCATATCGTTCATAACGTACATACATCATAACCTTTACATTCATTCAGACCAATGCCATGTGCTACATCCCACCATCATGCATTAAGCGGGTACTGGGCCGAAGTCTATAAACAGACTCCCATACATTGTGCCCAGTGGCTTGACTACAGTACCGGGGTAAGCAGCAAGGAACCCACACGTATGGTCAATCATAAGGATTAGACCCCAGTGTGCATCCTTTCGGGGTAGCTAACCCACACACAGTTGAGCTAATACCCTTCATTGGGTGTGAACCTCCTTTCATTTGCTTGAAAGACTTTCCATTCGTTCCTTCATTAATGCATGCACTCATTCATTTTTTATTATCCACTTTTCATTATTATTAAATTCCACTTTTCATTACATAATACTTTACGTTCATTTCATACCCATAATACGTAAGCCACGAAATAACACATAATAGAAAGTAAGGAAACCTACATGAACATACATTGCATCACATAAACATCACATACCCCATCACACATCATCATAAACATCAGGCATCACTAAATTCACATACACATACCCATGCACAACAACTACAAGTCATTATAGACCTAAGCGGCTGCCCTAGACAGCAGGGTCCTAGGGGCGGCAAAGCTTAGTGAGGTCCAAGGACCAATGCCCCTAGCTGAGGCCATGTTGTTAAAACCTCTTAAAATCTTAGTCATTTAAATTGTATATTTAGTATGCCTTTCCAGCCCCCAAACAAGTTTAAAACCTTTAAAAAAAGGGATCTAGAACTCACCTGGACTCAGTGAGTAGCTTCTCAATCAAGGTTTCTAAGCAAGGGTTGCACTACACAGCCTGCAGATAAGGAAACACTCAAAGGAGTCAATTTCTACCTAATTTCACTGCATGATCAGCAGATTCGCTACTAGTTTCGCTAGTAGTTTCGGTGCCACCATCGCTGGCAGTTTCGCAGGCAGTTTCGCTGGCATCTTCGCTGCTAGTTTCGTTGCCAGCTTCGTGCAACTTCCGTTGGAAATTCAAGTCTGCGACACTACCTGCGAAACTATAGTTTTGCAGGAAGATCCATAGTTTCACCGGACAACTACACAATTTCGCTAGATGAACTCATTGTTTCGAAGAACGGGCTGAAATTACGAATCAACCTATTATTCACCCAAAACTTCAATCTTTTACACCAAAAATCTTGGTTTATCACCCAAGAAGCTATATCTAAGCTTTTTACATGTTTTCTTACACAAAAACGTGAGTTTTTGGTGATTCTTTGCCACTTTCAATAACCCCAAACCCTTGAATCAGAATTTACTCTTAAAGAAATGATTAAACGAGGTTTCTTACATGAGTTATTGATCCTTTCTTGCTATTTTGATACCCATAATCACAGATCTTTAATCTCCTGATCAACCGAGCCTTGGATCACCACTTTCGCTCTCTTCACTCTCTTCACTCTCTCTCTAAAAGTTAAGTGTCGAGTTGCAAATAAGAGTGGCTCTTTGTGATCCGTTTATATATACTGGGTGTTCCCAGGACCTTAAACTCGTCAAACACATAACCTGCAAGATCTACTTGGTCTATACTCCAATTCCCACTTATTTTATTTAAATAATCCTGGCTAAGCCTATTATTATTAATTGGCTCATTTTGACTTTATTTCGGGCATTACAAAAGCCTTTTTATTTGGAAGTTAGAGTTCCTCTTTGGAAGCTCTTTCAGCCTTGACCTTTGGAAGCTTATGTTTTGCCTTCGGTAGTTCTTCATCAGTTGCACCAAAAATGTTCTAAGTGTTTGTTTTAGTTGCACCAGCCTTACTTGATCCAATAAATCCACAATTTACATCCAACCACAAACATCATTAGAGATGTTGAGACATGGGTGAGAGCAAGAGGACAACCCCATGACAAAAATGTTTGTTTACACTCTTATTTCTTATCTCAGATGGAGCCAAGAAAGTTGATGAAGCATTAAAGGATGGTAGTTGGGTTGAAGCAATACAGGATGAGCTGCTTTAATTCAAAAGACAAAAGGTTTGCAACCTATGTTCTCTTCTTGTAAGGAATACCACAATAGGTACTAAATTGATATTTAGGTACAAGAAGGATGATAGATGATTTGTCATTAAGAACAAGGCTAGACTAGTTGTACAAGGATACACACAAGAAGAAATGATTGACTACACAGATGTTTTTACTCCAGTGGACAGACTTGAAGCTGTTAGAATATTCCTTGCTTTTGCTGCATTCAAGGATTTTCAAGGTCTACCAACTTGATGTCAAGTGTGCTCTTGTATGAGGTGTATGTCAAACAACCACTTAGCTTTGCAGACCCAGATCATCCTTATTATGTCTAGAAGCTTGAGAAAGCTCTTTATGGGCTACACCAAGCTCCAAGAAAATGGTATGAGACACTATCTCATTATCTCTGTCAGCATGGCTACAAAAGAGGTACCATTGATGGAACACTCTTCATTAAAGGAAAGGGTATGACTTAATGCTACTTAAAGTTTATGTAGATGACATTATTGGTGGGTCAACTATCCAAAGCTCTACAAAAACTTTGAGAAGTTGATGAAGTATAGATTTGAAATGATTGCCATGGGAGAACTCAATTACTTTCTAGGACTTCAAGTGAAGCATATTAACAATGGCATCTTAATAAATAAGCCAAAGTATGTACAATACATACTAACCATATTCAACTGGATTGAATGTAGTGTCACAAAGACACCCATAGCAAGAAACCACTCTCTAGTTCCTGATCTTGAGGGAGAAGCGTGTAGATGAACATCTTTACATGGCTATAAATGGGTCTCTTATATATCTCACAGTCACCAGGCCTAATATTATTTTTGCCACATGTATTTGTGCAAGATATCAAGCCAACCCCAAGATGTCACAACTGGCTGCTATTAATAAGATTGTTAGATATCTCAAAGGTGCTCTAAAACTAGGCCTTTGGTATCCGAAGAATTCTGACTTCAGTTTGTATGCTTATACAAATAGTGACTATGGTGGAAGCAATATGACTACAAAGTCTGCATTTGGGGGATATCAATTCCTTGGTGGAAGGATAGTCTCTTGAAATACAAGAAACAATCCTATGTGTTTGCATCATTTAGCTGAAACTAAATACCTTGCTGCTACAAGCTAATATGCTCAAGTGCTTTGGATTCAGAATCAGATGTTGGAAGAGACTCCCATCCTATAAGGCCCAGTCCCAGGGACGCTTACAGCTGGCCAATCATTGCTTATAAAACATACAATTACATTTATATTTCATAAAACATCGCTACGGAACGCCAAAACAACTTTTCATTTCATAAAGAATGCTTTTTCAAATTAATACAAACATCCATTACACATTTTCATTTGTTCACATTACAATGCAAAAACATTAACAAAAGAATGCCATCCAAAATGCCAGTAGCTGCCCCGCGCCATCCTTAGCAATGCTCACCTGCCAACTGGAAAATGCGTAAAAAGTCAGCATTGCTGAGTGAGTTCTAGTTTTAACATAAAACATACTTTATCTTTCATTTAAAACCATCCTTTTCTTTCATTCAATTCATAATATTCTTAAAACGTGATCACACATCGTACGTACACATAGATAATATTTATTATCTTCATCATCGTTCATTTCGTACTTTTATTATCTTTCATTTTCATCTAGGTCCTGTCATGTGCTTAACCCCCCTCTAGAGCACCAAGAAATTCTTCTAGGGTTAAGCGACAACGACCCCATACATCTGGTCAATCATAAAGATTGAACCCCTATGTGCATCCTCACGGGGTATTTAACCCGCACATAGTTAAGCTAACAACCCCTCATTGGGTTTGAACCTCCATACATATGCTTGAACACACGGATCAAGCCCAAGTGTGCATCCTCATGGGGTAGCTAACCCGGACAAGGTTGAGCTAACACTCCTCATTGAGTGTGAACGTCCATACATTTGCTTGCAAGACATTCTTTCATTTGTTCATCCATTAATGCATGCATTCTTTCATTACGTTCCTCTTTTCATTATCTTCAACTTTACGTTACATAATACTTTTCATTTCGTTCATTAACATTCAACATAAAGCCAAGGGAAATAAACATAACAATGAAAGGAACACTAATATACACAGTCAACATCATCATACATGGCATCATACATACATAGCATACATCATACATACCATCATGCATAAGCATCGAACATACATCACAACATGCCCAACATAACATCTATGACCTTAAAAGTCAACTCACATAACCCCCCAAGAACCTCCCAAGTCAAAGCCTACATTTCATCTTTCCCCAGAAAGTCAGAAAGCATTACAAGTGTTCATCCGTATTTGTCGTTTTGTTCATCCACATTTGCTATAGTTCATCCGCATTTCTTTTCCTTCATCCACATTTCTTTTACTTCATCCGCATTATTTTACATCATCCACATTTCCCACTACTCATCTGCATTTCTCTTACTTAGTGGTAAATGTTCATTTGCATTGACTGTTCATCCGCATTGACTTCCCATTACTTATCCGCATTGACTTACTTAATGGTAAATGCTGATCTACATTAACTGTCATCCGCATTGACTTTCCATACTCATCCGCATTGACTTACTTAATGGTTAATGCTCATCTGCATTAACTGTCATCCGCATTGAC
Source organism: Flaveria trinervia (assembly GCA_025506515.1). Taxonomy (NCBI): domain Eukaryota; kingdom Viridiplantae; phylum Streptophyta; class Magnoliopsida; order Asterales; family Asteraceae; genus Flaveria; species Flaveria trinervia. The sequence goes on along the minus strand of CM046450.1, from coordinate 72,386,689 downwards.
TTTCCATACTCATCCGCATTGACTTCCTTAATGGTTAATGCGCATCCGCATTAACTGTCATCTATATTGACTTTTGAACAATTGGGAAGATTCTAAAACTTAAACATATGAGCCCTAAACATCAGATCTTAGTCCCAACCACCATCTATAATGTTCTAAGGTTAAATTTTACATTCTAAGCCTTAGAAACATAACCATAACATCAACAAGAATGAACATAGCCCAACATTATGTCATAGTCACAACATACACACATTCATACATATGGGTTGAAAACCCAGTTTAATGAAAATATATATTCATGCATTTCCAGCCCCAAAACAGTTAAAAACCAGTAAAAGAGGGGTTCTAGTACTCACCTTAGCAGCTCTTGAGTATGGCTTCTTCCAAACTCGTTTGCAATTGAGTTCAACTACCTAGAAACCATTAAAAACATACCCGAACACATGCAAACACACATAAGCATAAACCCTTGGACATAACCAGCTAAAAACACCATAAAAACTTGAATTCTTACCTTGAATTCACACTTTTCTTCTTGTTTCTCTTCAAAACCGAGAGTTATGTGCTTACAGCTACTGTCTCTCTCTCTCTTTCTCTAAAAATCCGAGAATTGTGTGTAGAGAAAGTGATGGGCGGCCATGCCACCTTTATCACCAACTTTTCAAAGATTTTTTCCTTTTGACACTTTTAACCCCTAGACTTGGGTTTTATTTTCTTTTCCTTCTTTTTCTTCACTTTATTCATTCATTCTTCATCTGTAAAATAATTGAGCGTTACACATCCATATAGACAGCAATAGTGTTATCTCCATCACATAGAATCCTATGTAGCACTCAAGGTAAAACACATCAACATCATGTGATATTTTATTAGAGATAATTTTGAAAAAGGATTGATAAAACTAGTCAAAGTGCTATATCTATCACACAAATGAACAACATGCTGATCTACTCACAAAAGCTTTTGACAAGAAACATTTAAGTATCTTGTATAAGTTATTGGGACGATTAACTTTAAGTAGATTTTCTTAAACTAAACTCAAGATTAGTTTTAGATATGTGTGTTCAAAGTTGTCTTTATCATCACCTACATAAGCCCAGTTTAATTTGGTAGAAAACTTTTCAAATGATATTCCTTAGATTATAAATATTTAAGATATATTTTTTCTCGAAAGACATTAAGTTGTCTATGAAAGAACATTATGTCTTCAAATAATAACTACTTAAAAGACATATACCTTTGAAAGAAATTATGATATATCTTCTGAATCTTGAATATGCGTTTTAGTACTTAAAGTTTTTGAAGGACAATTTTCTTCAAAAAGCAATTAAGCCTAAGAAGCTTTTTTCTTATGAATAAAACGTCTTTATTTTATTCTCTTCTCGAAACCAAATATTTCTCTAAAGTAAAAAATACTCTATGTATTTTTCTTTTGAAAATTTTTTTTCATCTAGATAAGGAATATCTTCCAAAGTCAAATTGGCATCGGAAGCTTTTACAAAACTTTTGAAGACAAGTTACCTTTAGAACATTTTTTACTTCCAAGAACACTAACTTTTTGGATGCCTTTTTCAGAGGTGGAATCGATATCCAGACTTCAAAAGTTTATCCTTTTTCATTAACTTTGTATCAAATCCAGTTCATACAAGCATACCTTTAACAAATCCCGCTCTTTCACTTTCTTCTTCATTAGTAAATTTCCTAACTTAAATTCACCCATAAACCGCCTTTGTTCTTACTTTTCTTCGTCATAAAGCTACTCACAAATGGACAACCTTGATCCATGTAACAACCTGATTTCTCCATGCAACTACATAGGCAACACAATCAGGTTGCTCTGTTAGCATTGGAGAAAGAACATGGTTTCTCAGATGTTTGTCGTTTCTTAGATCTATCAAACTACTTCGCCTCCCTCCCCATAGACCCTCCTTTGTATGAAGACCAGCTATTAGAGTTCTAGAGGAGCTACCAAGCGGTCATTATGGATGGGGAGAAGGCATTGTCTACCACAATGTAGGGCAGGACAATTTTCAACACTCCAACCACCATAAACACTCATATAAGGCTGGATGATGAAGAAAGAGAAATGTCCTTCCTAAAATCAGTGTTAACCAGTCTTTCAGGCAGATGAGCTATGAAGGGGATTACTCCGTAAGAACATTTAGGAAAGGAAAGCTCTCCTCCAAGTGGAAGTACCTCCTCTATATTGTCATTCACTATCTATCAAACAAGCATGGAGGTTGGGATCAAATTCGAGAGGACCTTTCCTACATAGTCCATGGAATAGTTCAAGAGTTCAAGTTCAGGTACTCTCAATTTGTATATACAAATTTGCCTGCAAATTCAGACTCCTTAGAGTATTACATGTTCCTTAGATATGCTCAACACATTCTTAATTGTGAACTGGTTACTGTTAACGGGTACATATAATATTCTTAAAATGGGACAAATGAAGCCCGAAATCTTTAAGAAAATGAGAAAGCCTAATATTGGCTTCTCAATGGTAGAAACAACCCTTTTCCTAAAAATGTTAAAGCTCATTACTCGAGGTAACAACTTCGCAACACAATTCGATGTTGAACTCACACCTTTTACCTCTACACGACTAACAGAACCACAAATCACCCTCACTTACTCACAAAGATCCAAACGAACCCCTGCACAAACTACTCAAGTTGTGCAGGCCCCCATATACTTACCCACACATGAAGAAGTGAACACAAGAGCTCTGACTTCTCCTGAGGAGAAAACACTCCTATTACTTCATTGATTGGTGTTGAGGTTCCTCATGCTTATCGTGATGAGCTCACAATACTAACACCAACCTTAAGGCTTCACTTAGAGTCTCAAAACAACAATAGCCTTAAGGCTTCACTTAGAGTCTAAAACTCTAGTGAATAACCTTTAGGTGAAAGCTACCATCCCCAGCCTCTAGACCTTAACCAATCAATCCCAAATCTTGAATTCCATGATGATGAAGACATGGATTTAATGAGACCACGAGTCTCTCTTCTTCACACCTACTCAAGCAGAGATGAGTGCTCTTTACTCACCCATGTCTATCTCACATCATCCACCCACAACTGAGGTGGATCTCCCTAAACCTGTTGAGGAGGTTCATATGGAAGAGCCTTTCACCTCAACAAGTGATTACATTATTAAGATCTCAACCATAGCAACCCAACCCATTAACACTTCAATTGAAGCATTCATGGTGAATGAAAAATCCAATAGCCAAGAACTCAGTGTTGGTGATGAGAAGGAAGACTTTGGTCCTATTCCCTCATCCCCCATGATTCTTTTGATGAAGATAAGGGGAGTCTACAACTAAAAGTGCACATATTAACTAAAACTTTCACCTATTTTAGTTTCAAGGTTAGTTTTCAGAAATCTTAAGTGTCTACCTTACATAAGAGGGTAAACAACCAACAACTTGAGATCATTAATCTCAAGAGCAAGCTAGCTGAGATACCCCTGAGGAGAACTCAACCAGGGCCACAAGAATCGGTAGATGTGGTGGACCTAACCCTTAGCTCCCTTGTCAAAAGGGTGATGCTACCAAAAAGGGGGGAAAGTCCTACCTACAATCACAGAACCTAAGAGTTCTTCCTAGAGTATGGACGTAAAGAATACACCACCCTCACTTGCACTTCTCCATACTTAATAACCTTCTCAAGTGTATATTGATGTGGACTAACTCATCAATGTTTGTTTGAGGAGGTTATTCTAAGGGCTATGTCTACCCCATCCAATGATACTGAGAATGAGATACTAGAATGGAGGTTGATGTTGATAGGAGATCCTAATACTCTTTTGACTTTAGGGCCAACATGAAGTCTTCAATTTTCAGACCCTAAAGTACCATGAGAGTCTTCCTCTAGCTCCCATGACACTTTGAAGTCTTCAAATAGGAACCTGGACTTTGTTTATCATACTATGAATACAAGTAAACAAGAGACAGAAACATAAGAAGAACAAAAAACATATTTGGTTATCAAGATTGCGATATATAGCTTCTTAAGTTCTATTACAAGTGATACAAAGCATAAGAAATAAGTTACAAGGACTTGAGACACTTTATACTACATCCTATAGCTAGCCATACTTAAAAGTTCGGTTGGATACATTGGATCTAGACAACAAAATCAATGTAGAGTCAAAAGGCAGATCTGCCTTTTGACTAGTGACTATGTGTAAGACCGATTAAAGGGAGTTTTGGTCACATACAACAGACCACACAATGTGGAGAGACTTTATTTGAATACTGAACACATCAAATAGGGAACTCGTATCACCAAATTGACACTTAGAACACTAGCAAATATGAGATAGAACAAGAAGAGAAAACAATATAAGTATTTGGTTTTCAAGGATGTTGTATATTACTATCAAGTTCTTTTACAAGTGTACAAGCATGAGATAAATTACAAAGACCTGAGATACTTATACTACATCCTACAGCAAGCCATACTTTGAAAGTCTGCTCGATACATGATCTAGACAACAACAAAATTAATATAGAGTCAAAAGGCAAATTGCCTTTGACTAGTGACTATGACATGCCATATCTTGCATCCTAATATATTAAAAAAAGGATAAAAAGTATATAAAGTAGAAAGTAACAGACTTAAGATGTCAATGTATAGTTTTCAAAAGTAGGGAAGATAATCTGTCTTCACTTCTTGGCTTTAGCTTTATGGAGTTGCAGCAGAAAGTGACTCAGCTTTATGGAAAAAGTACATTAGTTAAAAGCATGTCCTCAAAAGTCATCGAAAGATAATCTGTCTTCACTTCTTGGCTTCGGAAGACTTTGTCCTTTAAGCTTCGAAAGACTTCACTTTAAACTTTGAAAGATGTGGTCTTGGTTTTGGAAGATTTCACACTTATAATATTTTCTAATGAAGAGTGTGAAACTTCTGAAGCATTCTACTTTAGCACTTAGTGCATGCATGCTGGACAGTCTGTTTGGATATTTTAAATGCATCAGCCTTATACAGAACCTTACAAACTCCCCCTTGGCTGATGCTACCAAAACATTCAAAGACCTTAGATATTGCTAGTCCTCATTATGATGATGACCATGCCTTCTTTATAAGATGGTCATTATTACTCAGACTCTCATAGTGTCTTCTTATCTCAAAAAGATCATGCAAAGATAACTTGAACATGTCTTGCCATGTGTAGACATCTTTAACACCTTGATCTCTTGTCACATGCCATCTCCTTGGATTAGTAGAGTAAGTCCAGGATAAGATGGTTGTTCCTGATGCTAGAGGCATTACCTGAATAGGAGATGATGTGGCTTCTGTTTCTTACACTTCCTCAAGATGTTCTGACTCATCCTAAGGTTTGGAAGTGGAGGCCCCCAACTTCTTCTTTTTCTTGGATTTTGGTCTAGAAGCCATTCTTTTCTTCCTCTTTGAGCATTTTAATTGAGAAAACTGGTTTGTAGTACCTTGTTGATCTTTTTTGTCTTTCTCAGTTGGGTCCACCTCCCTTACAGGTTCTGAAGGAAAGCAAGGTTTACCCTATTGTTGTAGATCAAAAGCTGAAGCTTGCTAAGATTCAGCTTGAGGTTCAGGTTGTGTTGTCTCAAATTGTCAACCTTCTCCTCAACTTTAGGAGGGACTTAACTTGGTGGGGAGTGTATGTCACCAAGCTCTCCTTTGTTAATCTTCTGCTTGATCACTCTTATATGCCCATCCATTGTAGATAGAGTCATAGGACCAAGTCTCCTTCGAGATAACCCATACAACTTCAAGAAGCTCATCATCCTTGTCTATCAGCAGACTTGTTCATACTTCTTTGGATGATGGATCTTGACTTTGTAACTTCTTCCCTTATCTTTCTATTAGTTGCCTTTTGTTCTTTGAGCACTTAAAGTTCTGGTTCCTTGAGATACTCAAACTCAATGTACTCAAGGGAAAGGAAGAAGTGCAGATGCCTGGTAGAGACCTATGGCACTCAGGTAGTTGATCATTTTCTGTTTATTTGTTTGTTTATCTACCTGACGTTCTTGTGGAGCCACAATCTCCTGTAGAGGACTTTCCTGAACTGGAAAGAGAGTAGGAGCATGTTTGTAGTCTTTTCAGTATATTTATTCCTTGATTTGAAGGATCAATTTTACATCCTCTACTTCCTTCTTCTCTCTTGACATTTCCCTGTTAGCCAGTTCATTCTGTTGGATTCTATATGCCCAAGACACGTAGAATATTGATGCGGTTAGTACGTTATGATCCAAGTCGGGTTATACCTAATAACAAGCTTTGCAAACACAAACAATTATTTAGTTGATGATATGTCATGCAAATAAATAATCACACCAAATTTAGAAAATAGGTTTTCTAAATATTGCATTTGTGGTGGAACAAATTATAAGGATATTTTGTTGATGAATTTTATTATTTGTATTGTTATTTAATAGGTATAAGTAACATTAAATAATAAAATGAAAGAGTCATTTAATTTAAAAGGGGTTTAATTTAAATAATGTACATGACCCTTTTAAAATGTGTGTTTTTTTTAATTTTGGGTGGGAAAAACACCTTCTAGATAACTGATTTTCAGCCTCACTATGGTCCAATGGGATTATTTTCTTTTGTCTTGAAAACACACATGAGAAGGAGTGTGCATGTGACCCTTTTCACACATTATTTCACTCAAAAACTCTCTCTCTCTCCAAACTCTCTCTCGGCCAGCAGCATCAACAATAGAGGGTTTTGGATTGATCTTGGTGTTCTTCTCCCTAGCAAGAAGGTGTTTGCTATAGTGCTTGGGGTATACAAGCTTGAGAGGACCTCCATTTGGTGCCTTGGTCGTTTTCTTGGTCCATATCCGCCCTTTTTGCTGCTGGAAGGTAGTTCATGGCAGCTTCTTTATGGTTGTCCATATTGTATGTTTATGTGTTTCTATAGCTAGTTATATTCACATATAAAGATCCTTTGATCCTGGGTTTGTTTGTAACTTTATAATATCAAAATAGAACTTGATTTTTCAGTTCATAAATTATGTTATAAAGTTCATTTCCGCTGCGTTTTTCACAACGTTTAAATGGTTAAACTATGTTTATGTTCTAACAAACCCAACATTGGCATCAAGAGCCGGTTATGTGGATATCTAGCTTGTTTTGTCCTTGGAAATTCGTTTTATGGAACTTTAAAACCCCTTTAGGGCCTGCTATATCATGTATTATGAACCCAAACTTTCAAAGTTATATCACACATGCTTGTGATTAAACTTTGAAAGACATGTATGTTGTATTGTTTGTTTGTTTGGACAAGATAAAACCCAAAATTTCCGTTTGTGTTGGCAGAAATTTCGTGGGTTTTAGTGGGGATTCATTGTTGTTTTGGATGATATGATCATTGTTCTTTGTGGTACATAACCTAGCCCTTGACCTTGTGTTATTTGGATGATTGTAATGGTTGTTTTTATTCATTCAATTGGGTTGTATAATCATTTATTTGTGCTTGGTTTAAAATTAATTAATTATTATTGGGATGTAATAAATAGATTAGGTACTTTTCATTTTACTAGAAATCTTGTATTAGGATAAAATATCTTGTAATATGAAGATGTACGTGTTAGAAGCACAAAGGAAGACACAAGAAACATGGAGCAGTTGGATGCGGTTTCAAGTGGGAGGTTCATGGAAGCCTTTTGTGTTGTGTTATTTCCCTTAGGAATGTCCTATGGACCACACTTGTGATGGCAAACAAGTGTGGCCACTTTAGATGCTATGGTTATGCACTAATATTTGTTTGATTATGGTATTGTGGTTGATTGCTTATATATGATGTTTGCTTAACCATCCTTCAATGATCATAACAAACTATCTAAATGGGCATTAATCATTAAGAGATAATAAAAGGTTATTAATATTGTTTAATGATTTCAAAGATTAAAAGGGTTTTAATCAATGTACCATAGGGTATCTTGTATTTGAAAGCATGCAAATATGAATACATAGAGTTTTCTAAACTAGAATTAAAAAATCTCTAAATATTTTTAAAATAAGATCAACACCGTCCTTTTACACAACACTTGACTCACTCGGGACTCTTAGTGGGATAAAGGTCACCTAACCATTTTGAGGGAACTTGTGACTTGAGGTGAAAATGCCATATTCGTGGAATAAAGGTCACCTAACCGCTTATTTTGGCAAACTCACACGTGTGTGTAAGTAGGGTGTCTTGATTTGCAAACCATGTCAAATACCTACGATATGGTTCCCAAATGGTGTTGATGGGATTAACATGCCGACTTACATATGATGTTTCAAGTCGATCCCATACAAAGTTGCAAATGGTTGCAATCGTCAATCGTTGACCACCATATTAATTTAAATCGTGGGATAAAGGTCACCTAACCACTATTTAAATGTAATGTTGGGTTCTACATTTTAATATGAAAATGACCTTAAAAGGTATTAATTATTAAAATAACAATATCGAAAATACTAAAATTGATCTTTGTTAAAATTTTGTAGATGGCCACCAATAATAATGATAATCATGATAATTCATCCACGTCCGCCAATCTTTACGAGCGATTCTCCAAAAGGAACGTCTAAATCATAACAATTTTATCGATTGGTATCGAAACTTGAGAATCGTTCTCAAGCAAGAAAAACGATCATATGTTTTAGACGACCCTATCCCCAATCAACCTAGTGAGGATGATAAGGAGGCCTATAACGATTGGATGAAGTACACTGAGGACTCTGTCCAAGTGTCTTACCTTATGTTGGCAAGCATGACTCCGGATCTCGAGAAGGAGTATGAGAATCACGGAGCTTATGACATGATAACCCAACTGAAGGAAACGTTCCAACAGCAAGTGAGGGTTGAGCGATTCGAAACGGTTCGAGCACTCCATGCATGTCGTATGGACGACAACCAATTAGTTTCATCTTATGTATTAAGATGAAAAGTCACATTGACCGCCACGAAAGGCTAAATTGTCCCATCTCAAATTAATTGGCCATGGATTTGATCCTCGATGGCCTTATCAAAAGGTTTGAGACGTTCGTGTTGAACTACAACATGAATGCTTGGGACAAAAGCATTGGTGAGCTTCACTCTATGCTCAAAATGGCCAAGGCAGCCATGGGTAAAAGGGTTTTACCTGTTCTCACCATTAATGAAGGTGGGAACAAGAAGAGGCCTCATCCCACACCAAGGCAAAAGTTGCCAAGGGTAAGGGACCCGTATGGGGAAAGGGCAAAAGGGTGGCAAGGGTGCCACCCAAAGCACAGGAGAAGAAGCAAAAGGTTGCTTCCAATGACCCATGCTTCAAGTGTGGGGAGATTGGACATTGGGCATGAAATTGTCCTGTCCATCTCCAAGAGTTGAAAGCAAAGAGGGATGCCGGGCAGACCTCAGGTACCATATACATGATCCATATTAGTTTAATCTTAATATCCTCTAACACATGGATATTAGATACCGGATGTGGAACTCACATTTGCAATTTGTTGCAGGGTTCAAAAGAAGTAGCAACTTCAACAAAGGGGATGTTAGCCTCTACATGGGCAATGGGGCTAAAGTTCAAGTTGAAGCCCGTGATGACTACATCTTGAAACTTCCAAATGGTTTGGAAGTAATTTTGTACAATGTTTTGTATGCTCCTAGTTTGACTAGGAACATTAATTTCGTAGCCCTATTAAAACATTTTGGATATGTATTATCATTTCTTGGAAATGAAATCCATGTTACTTTGAATGACATGTTTTACTTTAAAGCTATTCCCATCAATGGTATCTATGAATTGGTTCGTGAAAATACATTGAATGATAGCTTATTGTACCAAACTAGTACCAAGAGACTCAAATCGGATTTGAGTGACAGTTAGCTTTGGCATTGCCGTCTTGGTCATATAAACAAGAAAAGAATACAAACACTACAAAAGAATGGTCTTTTAAAAACAAGTGAATGTGATTCATTTAATGTATGTGAGTCTTGTTTACAAGGTAAAATGACCAAGGCACCTTTTAGTGGCAAAGTCGAAAGGGCAAAGGATTTATTAGGTATCATACATTCAGATGTATGTGGTCCTTTTAAACCTATGACAAGGTACAATGAAAGATACTTCATTACCTTTACTGATGACTATAGTCGATATGGGTATGTGTACTTGTTAAGACACAAAGATGAAGCTTTTGAAATGTTCAACATCTTACAAAATGAAGTACAAAATCAACTCAATAAATCAATTAAAATTCTCCGCACCGATAGAGGAGGTGAATACCTGAATGATGCTTTTAGGGACCATCTTAGAAGTTGTGGGATTGTCTCACAATTATCTCCACCGAGAACACCACAACATAATGGTGTGTCCGAGCGAAGAAATCAAACTCTATTGGATATGGTTCGATCTATGATGGCTAGAAGCTCATTACCTCTATCATTTTGGGGTTTTGCTCTGCTCTCTACGACCCATATTTTGAATATGGCCCCAACCAAGAAAGTGGAAAGGACACCTTATGAAATATGGCATGGAAGGGTTCCATCATTTTCATATTTGAGGGTGTGGGGGTGTGAGGCTTATGTAAAGACTCCCACCTTGAACAAGTTAGAAAGCCGTTCCACTAAGTGTATCTTTATTGGATATCCAAGAGATTCTATGGGATATTATTTCTATGATCCAAGACAACAAAAGGAGTTTGTTGCCAAAAAGGGTGAGTTCTTGGAAACCAAGTTCCTTATGGAAGGAACTGGTAGTAGAACTATGGATCTTGAAGAGGATCAAGAACCGCAACCCGATACACGTTTGGTTGAAACTAGCACTCAACATGAGGATGTTGAAAGTGATCAAATAGTTTATCAATACATAGAAAACGTTCGCAGATCTGGTAGAACTAGTAATCCACCTATAAGATATGGATTTTTCACTGATGGATGCTATGTGATAGATTCCGATGAACCAATCACATACCATGATGTGTTATCTAATTCGGATTGTGACAAATGGCTTGAGGCCATGAACGTTGAGATGCAATCCATGTATGACTATCAAGCATGGGACTTGGTTATACCACCTCTTAACTCCAAAGTAGTTGGAAATAAGTGGGTTTTCAAGAAGAAAACCGATATGCATGGAAACTTGGATACTTATAAAGCTAGACTTGTAGCAAAGGGTTTCACTCAAACTCAAGGGGTTGACTATCATTAAACTTTCTCACCTGTTGCAATGCTAAAATCTATTAAGATATTGTTTGCCATAGCTGCTCATTATGATTATGAGATTTGGCAAATGGATGTCAAAACCACTTTCCTAAATGGATATCTTGAGGAAGATGTCTATATGGTTCAGCCTGAAGGTTTTGTTGATCCAAAACATCCTAGCAAAGTATGCAAGTTAAAGAAATCAATCTATGGATTGAAACAAGCATCGAGAAGTTGGAATCACCATTTTGATGAAGAAGTAATTAAATTTGGATTCATCAAGAACGTTGATGAAGCTTGTGTATATAAAAAAGCTACTGGGAGCATCATCACTTTCCTAGTATTGTATGTTGATGACATACTACTATTTGGAAATGACATTCCAACCTTGGAAGGTGTAAAAACCTGGCTTGGAAGTTGTTTTTCCATCAAGGATCTTGGTGAGGCCGCCTATATTCTGGGAATAAAGATCTATAGGGATAGATCAAGGCGGTTGATTGGTTTAAATCAAAGTGCATACATTGATAAGATCTTGAAAAGGTTCAAGATGGAAAACTCTAAGAAATGTACGGTACCTATTCAAAGAGGAATGATATTGAGTACGACTCAATGTCCAAGCTCAAAGGACGAGCAAGATAAAATGAAGGCAATCCCATACGCATCTGCTATTGGGTCCATCATGTCTGCAATGATATGCACTCGGCCGGACGTTTCATGCGCCTTAAGCATGACAAGATGATACCAGCAAAATCCTGGATGCAGTCATTGGATGGATGTTAAGAACATACTTAAGTACCTAAGGAGGACCAAAGATATGTTTCTAATCTATGGATCTGGTGATGAGGAACTCGTTGTAAAAGGTTAGACGGATGCGAGTTTTCAAACCAATTGTGATGATTCACGATCACAATCGGGATACATTTTCATTCTGAATGGAGGAACTGTCTCTTGGAACAGCTCTAAACTAGTTGTGGTGGCTTTATCAACTACAAAATCTGAATACATCGCCGCTTCATTGGCAGCTCAAGAAGCTGCATGGTTGAAGAAATTCATTGCCGATCTAGGGGTTGTCCCTTCCATTCAGGACCCCTGTTAGGATCACGGTATCTAGTTTGATCAATTAGATTGGATTTGCAGCGGAATGAGCACACAAATTAACAAATTTAAACAAGAACACATGAAATTTATCAATGAAACAGTGTTTGTTATAGAGAGAGAAAATCAACCAAAAGGAATATATTCATTCAATCCACGCTTTGGCTCGACTTATCGCACGGTTACAATTAGGTCATCTTTCCTTTTATAAGGAAAGCTGACGTCACTGATATCACTTGACAGTGACATCTAACTGTTATTTAACTACTGAAAGTTAACACAACTACTGAAGATGTCAAACAGCTGACATCTTCTAACAAAAATACCAAGTGTTAACTATCACTACAACTACTGAAACAACAACGACTGAAGAACATGCTCTTCAGTCGTGTTACAAGTACTGAACTAAATAATAAAACTACTGAAGGGAAACCATCACAACAACTGAAGAATGCTTCTTCAGCTGTTGTGACAAACTCTGAAAGCTTCAGTACTTGGACTTCTTGAACATCAGCTGATGTCTTCAGTCTTTGTACTTTAGCTGTCGATCTTCAGTACTTTAGTCTTCAGCTATTGAAGTCTTCAGACTTGGTCTTCAACTGTTAGGATCAGTGATCTACGTTTGATTTATTTGAGAGTATAGCAGCGGAATTCAAACAATGATTAGCTGATTCACAAGAACGAAATGATATTCAATGAAGAACAAAGATGGTTATAGAGAGAGAATTCTGCAAATATATTTCATTCAATATTCGCTTTCGTGGTAAGAGAATGTCACAATTACAATTAGGTTGACACCTCTTATATATAGAGATGTGACGTCTGCTGATGTCACTTGATAGTGACATCTAACAGAATTATTACAACTGAAACACAACTACTGAAGATGTCAAAACAGCTGACATCTCCTTACACAAACTACTAAGTGTTATCAGTTTCTATAACTACTGAAAAACATAAAACTACTGAAACTACAACGACTGAAGAACAAGCTCTTCAGTCGTTTTACAAAACTACTGAAGTAAAAATATAAAACTACTGATATCACAACTACTGAAGAAGTACTCTTCAACTGTTGTGACAAACTACTGAAACTTCAGTACTTGATCTTCGGACTTGAACTTCAGATGTTTCATCAACTGATGACTTCAGTAGATATCATCAACTGATGTCTTCAGTCTTTGTCTTCAGACTTTGTACATCAGTTGTTGATCTTTAGTACTTGTAGACTCTTCAGCTGTTGTACTTCAGTACTTTGGTCTTCAGCTTCAGCACTTGTGTTCTTCAGCTGTTCAGCTTCAGCACTTGTGTTCTTCAGCTGTTCAGCTTCAGCACTTGTGTTCTTCAGCTGTTCAGCTTTAGCACTTGTGTTCTTCAGCTGTTCAGCTTCAGTACTTGTGTTCTTCAGCTGTTGTACTTCAGCACTTTAGTCTTCAGCTGTTGAAGTCTTCAGCACTTGTCAAACTTCTAATGAAGCTTTCAGCAGTTGTTGTGATATCATGTGGGACTTAGAGGTTTTCTGATCTTGGCTCATTGGTTCTTTTGGTCCAACAAACTCCCCCTGAACCAATGCAGCCAAAACCTCTAATTTATTTATTTTCCCACTTATTGTTGGCAGAAAGGTTGGTCTTTTTCCTTCTTGATCAGTAGAGAAGATGACCCATATAAGCTCCGGCCTGGGAAGAAATCTCAGATATTTTTTGGCAAGATATGAATGGAAACTCTGTTTTGGGGAACTGGACACAGAGTTGTTATCCCATTCATGAGATCTACTTCCCGTGTATGAGCCTGTAGGATTCTCTGGTGTAGGCTCTGAGAAACATGATTTGTTCTTCCATGGTCAGGTTCTCGTCTTCACCATCAAACAATCTTCTCGCCCATACAGCTCTGAGATGTACTTGGCCGTTTGCCATTTTTGAGCTCAACTGTTGTAATCTGTCTGTATGCAAACTCATCAGGATGATTCCCTTCGAGTAACAGACCGAGCTCATTTTGTTTGAAGTTCTCAAGCCTCTTGTAGACTACCCCTTTTAATAATTCTGTTCTCTAGCATCTTCTGGGGTGGTTGTTTAGTCTCGTAGGCCTTCTTGAAATCTTCGACAATCTCCCAGGGTGATACTACAAGGCCATTGTGATCTCTTCATCTACGATCCTCTTGACTTGACCCTTGTATCTCGAAGGAATGTCTTTCTTTACAATCCTGTGAGCCACCCTAAGATCAGGCCATACTCTCACCCTTTCCTTCTGATATTGAAATGTGTTGGCGAGAGTGTACAACCTCAGAGCTTCTTTCTTCATGCTAATAATTGATGACGAAGCAGCATAAGTTTTGTCAATGCTTTTCAGCATTTCATCATCATGAAGCTTTTGCTGCTCCTCTTCTTCAATCTTTACTCTCACAACATCCATCTGTGAGGTGGGAGTGATGGGCATAGGTTTGGCTTTTGCCAATGTTAGAACTGCAGACAGAGGCAGCCTATCTTCTTTCACATCATCCTCCTCTTCTTCTTCTTCTAGCCTCAACACCTTCTCTTCTTCTTCTTAGGTGCATCATCGGCTGTTGGTTTAGATGTAAGGGAGTTGGTTTTGTGGGTTGAGGAAGTTTGGATTTGCGCTTTGAGATTGGTTTGGAGATTTGAGGGTACGCTATTTTTGAGTGAGTGGAAGGGAAGGTTGTTCCAGCATTTTGGTTGTGAGTTTAGCCTTTGTAAGTCTTGCCATTCAAACCTTTTTCCAGCCCCAGCCTCATCAAGGGCTTCAATGATAATCCCCTTATGGAATTGCTCAGACAGACAGATTGTGGTGGCTATAGCAGAATACTGTCCTGGTCCACGCACGAATCTCCATCAAAGATCTTCCTAAGTTTTGGCAATGAAACGGATCATGATCTCCAATCTCTCCTTTTCCAGTACATCATACCCAGCCCATCGGTTTGAATCTCCTCCACTTCCAATTCCTGATCTCACTATCTAATGTGGCTGTATCAAAACCTTGCTTGAAGAGTTGCTCAATGATTTTATCCATGGATCGGCTGTGTGTGTCATCTGCATCTTTTACCAGCTCTTCCAAGATTTTTCTTCAGCGGTACATTGATCATCATCACTTTTCTTTCTTTTATAGGTGATCAGTTGTTGCTTTTCTTTTTCCAACTCCTGGATTTGTTCTTTTGCCTTCTCATCCTCTATTCTTTTCCTCTTCTTTTCTTTCACTGCAGTACTCTCCCCCTTTTTGGATGCATTGGTGGTAGGGGTTTGTACCGCAGAAAGTGTCCTTTGCACAACATTATCAATCAGTGGTTGTAGAGTTGAGGAAAGCCTCTCATCAATGGCTTTAGTAACAATTTCATTGATAATGGGAGTGATGAGAGGTATGGATTGTTGAATACAGCAACCATCTGCTCTGGGGGTTTCTGCCCGGAGAGATAGTGCCAAAGGCCGAAGCTGGAGGCTCATTGGAGTGAGAGGGTAAGGTGTTTGGTGAACCTTCAACTGAAGGTGCCATCTGTGGGTTGGTGGAGGCAGATGGTCTTTGGTCCTTAGAAGTTTTGGCAAGCAGCTCTTTGAGTCTGCTCACCTCCTCCTCTAGGATGGTGTTTTGGGCGATTACATCGTAAAAGAAGCCCAGGTCATCATCGTAGATACTGAATCATCTGACCTCCTGATAGGATCAGGATGAACATGCACTGAGTGTAGCTCAGTTGTAGCATGTGCCCCTTTGTCTTGGTACTGGGGACTTCCTGCCTCAGGACTATGTCCGTCATCAGCAGTTGCCTCTGGTAAGACTTAGTAATGGTACCAACTACAACCTGATCATATGCTGACACAGGAGGTGGCAGCCTTACCAGAAGTTCCATCTCCATTGCTACACTAGGAGAAGGAACATTGTAACCCCTATGCTGTGGGTTCTCAGCTGCACTTTGGTCCTCCCCCTCAATGGTAGAGGTGTTCCCAGTAGTAATTGGTATCTGGGGAGGGGGTGAGGAGTGCAATTGAGTCAGCACTTGTGCTACAAGCAATGTAGGACTTTGGGGGGCGGTTACATGGGGTGAAGGGATAGAAGCAGTGTGCACACTGGGGAGGATGGGCTCTTCAATGGCAATCTCCTCAAGTGAGGAAGATCCCAGATGTGTGGGTACCCCTTGTGTGGTTGCTGCAGGCTCCTGTTGAGAGGAATCCTGAGCGGCTATGGCTGGAAGAGTCCTTATATCCACTAGGGGGTTATAACCAGTGGATATCCTGCGTTTGTGTTGCAGGGGACTCATTTCCCTGAGTAGCCGTTTTGGGTTTCTTTTTAGTGGGTTGGTGGGGACTTTTGACTTGGAGGTGGTGGCTGTGGGTTCCAGCTGCGTGGGTTTGCGTAGCTTGGCAGCCAGTTTGAGTGAGTGGTCAGAGTTGTGCCAGGAGTCTACTTTAGGCAAAACAGCCATAGCAGGGACTCCCGGCCAACAAGTCCATCAGCTTGAAGCTGGTTTGTAATTATGGCCATTATGAACCGCGATATAATATCCAACGGTTAGCAGTTAGTTTTTGAGCCATATCCTTGAGCTCTGAAAATATTATTCTGAAAAATTTAAAGGCTGTTGCTCAAGAATGGAATACATTACTGCTGCCACTTTGTAGACATTTGATCCCAAGACGAAGTCTTAGGAGCCAAACAGACATTTACATGTGAAAGATTAGACGTTTAGCGTCATGGAAATGTTCTTCAGTATAGTGGAGGCACTAAGGTTTCCCTGATATCCATGGTGGGCAAAGGATAAATCAGTTGTGCCCTTTGGATATCCAGCAGGAGAAGTAGCACTCATCCAGGTGTAGAGTTTGACGAAGTATACGGGAGTGATGACCACTTCGTGGTTGTTGACGACCGACCGGAGAGACGCTGTGTTGTTCTCCCCGTGGTGAGGGTGACGTTCATCCAAAACTGTTTGAGGGATTCGGCATGAAGGATTGGATTGAGAAGAATGTCGTTTGTATTGTGACTGGACCATAACATCAATAGCATTATCGAACTTAGCCCAGAATGGCGATTTGGTGAGGTAAGCTACACAGTTGTGTCGCGGTTTGATTTGCATGGATCCATTTAGAGAGAGAAGTTTTGGAGAGATGAAGGTTAGGTTTGAAGAAGATGAAGCTCTGAAGGATTAGGTCAGGGATTTATAGGGTACGGGTTAAAAACGACTGAAGGATTTGGTGTTAGTCATCAGTAGTTTTAAAACGACTGTTGACATGGTATTACCCTTTCAGACGTTGAAACAGCTGAAGGTCGTGGTTTTAGGCATAGTAGTTAGAAAACTACTGAAAGCCATGGTGTTGACTTCAGATGATAAACAACTGAGGACTTGGTGTTTGTCATCAGTAGTTGTGAACTACTGAAGACAGTGGTTTTGTCATCAGTTGTTGTAAACAGCTGAAGACTTGGTATTAGTCATCAGTAGTTATAAAAACTACTGAAGACATGGTTTTGCTTCAGTTGTTTAAATGAAACAGCAGTTGTAGAAACAACTGAAGAGAAAGTTCTCTTCAGTAGTTTTCGTCAATTCATAGCCTTTCAGCTGTTTCATACTGTCCTCAACACTTACTCATCAGACGTTGCATCTGCTTTTCAGGTGTTTCATAGGACGTCAGTACTTATCTTTTTGTACTGATTTCAGTAGTTATAACTACATCTAGTTGTAACTACATCAATAGTTTGGAAGAGATAAAGTACTTCAGTACTTGTGAGGCATTTAGCCATCAGTAGTTATAAAAACTACTGAAGGTGAAAGGACTCATCAGTACTTATATGTGACATGGTTACCAATGATCATCAGTAATTTTTACTGAAATCATCAGTAGTTGTCACTTATTCTAGTTGCAGCATACCAAGCCTAACACAAGTTTTGGAAAGTAGAATTATCCAAAGGCTTAGTAAAAATATCTGCAAGCTCATCAGCACTAGGCACAAACTTAGGATCAATCAGACCTTTTTCAAAGCAATCCCGAATAAAATGATGTTTGATCTCTATATGTTGGTCCTAGAGTGCTGCACTGGATTTTTGACAATACACAGAGCTGAAGCACTATCCCTTAATAATGGAGTCTTAGTCTCTGTAATGCCATAATCCAGAAGTTGGTTCTGAAGCCAGAGTACCTGAGAAGTACAACTTGCAGCAGTAATGTACTTGGCCTCAGCAGTTGATGTAGCAACAGATGTTTGTTTCTTACTCTGCAAGAAATCAAACAGTTGCCTTGGAATTGACAACCACCAGAAGTTGACTTTCTAGTTAACTTGCACCCTGCATAGTCACTATCTGAAAAAGCAACTATTTGCAAGAGTGTCCAGTGGAATACCATAAACCCAGAGATTGTGTACCTTGCAAATATCTAAAGATTCTCTTGACTGCAATCAAATGAGACTCTTTAGGAGCAGCCTGAAATCTAGTACAAACACATGTAGCAACAAATATCTGGTCTAGAAGCTGTTAAATACATCAAGGACCCAATCATACATCTGTAAGTGTTTCATCAACAGCTTTACCTTTCTGATCAGCATCCAGTTGGGTGGTGTTGCACATGGGAGTAGAACAGGGCTTAAAGTTTTGTAAATCAAACTTATTCAAAAGATCTTTTGTATATTTGGACTGATGAATAAAGGTTCCATCAGCCTTTTGTTTAATTTGCAAGCCTAGAAGAACTGTAATTCTCCCATTGCACTCATTTCAAACCTCTTTTTCATTAATGTTGTAAAATCATCACACAACTGGGGATCAGAGGATGCAAAAATGATATCATCAACATAAATCTGAACAAGTAGCTTATGCTGATCCACCTTCTTAATAAAAAAAGTTTTATCAATGGAGCCTCTGGTGAAATTATTCTTAAGAAGAAAAGTAGAAAGTGTCTCATACCAAGCTCTAGGAGCTTGTTTCAACCCATAAAAGCCTTATCAAGTTTATACACCCATTCAGGATGTTTATTATCCTCAAAGCCTGGTGGTTGAACACACATAAACTTCCTTTATTTTACCATATAAAAATGCACTTTTGACATCCATTTGAAAAACTTTAAGATTGTGGAATGCAGCATAGGCTAAAAACAATCTGATTGCCTCTAGTCTGGCTACAGGGGCAAAGGTTTCATCATAATCAATACCTTCTTCTTGTGAAAACCCCTGTACAACCAGTCTAGCCTTGTTCTTAACAATAATCCCATTTTCATCAGTTTTATTCCTAAAAACCCATTTAGTGCTATTGCACACTTATCTGGGGGAAGAGGAACCAGTTCCCACACTTGCTGTTTCTTGAACTGAAGTAGCTCAAGCTGCATAGCTTCAACCCATCCATTGTCTCTCAAAGCAACATGGTATTTCTTTGGCTCTAGCTGACTGATGAAGAGAGCATAGAAGCAGAAGTTAGACAATTGACTTCTTGTTGAAACACCAGCATTGATATCACCAATAATCTGAGACATTGGTGATTCTTCATTCTTGTATAAACAATGAGATCTGTGCAAGTGTTTGTAGAACCTTCTAGCAGCAGATGTTGATGCAGACTCTTGAAACCAAGAATTAGATGGTAACTCAAAAGATGTAGAGGAAACAGAGATCTCATCAGCATTTGTTGTGGATGGACACTGAAGCTACAGGACATCAAATTTAGCAGACACAGGCAGTTGGTCGCTAAACTTGAATAGGTGAGTATTGATATATCATTATCATCATCAATACCACCAGGTGGAAGACATGCTGCAGAGGATGATTTATCCACAGGTCTCGCAACAGCTGTTGGTTGATAAGGAACATATTGCAGTATGTCCAAATCAAACAACTCCATAGGATTTTGTGGAATCTTGTCCAAAGGAGATTCATTAAACTTCACATGCAAAGTCTCTTCAACTATCTTTGTTCTGCAGTTGAAGACTCTGTATGCCTTGCAAGTAGATGAATAACCAACAAATACCCTGCATCCACCTTAGGATCAAATTTATGGAGTTGATCCTTTGTGTTGAGAATGAACAGGGACACCACAATGCTTTGAAAAATGAAATTAGAGGAGCCAAGTGATGGAGAACTTCATATGGAGTCTTCATCAACCTCTGATTTACTAAGCTCTATTCTGCACATAGCAAGCTGTGTTAACAGCTTCAGCCCAAAAGGTCAGTGGCAAACCAGAGTCAGCCAGCATGGACTTGCAGCTTCAATTAGGGTCCTGTTCTTTCTCTCCACTACTCCCTTTGTTCTGGAGTCCTTGGATGCTAAACTGCCTCTTGATTACCTTTGATAGATAGAAGTCAGCAAGTGTATGGTTTCTGAATTCATTTCCATTATCACTCCTAATACACTTGACTGGAAGGGAATACTGCTTCTTATATACAACACAAAGTGAATAATCTTCTAAGCAACCTCATCCTTTGAATGTAGAAGAAAGTCCATACAAATCTGGAGTAATCATCCACAATTACCAGACAGTATTTCTTCTTTGCCATGCTCATTACTCTCACAGGACCAAATAGATCTTATGCAGTAATTGCAAGCAGGCGTGGACTTAGGCTCTTCAATAGGAGGGAATGAGACTTTGTGCTATTTTCCTTTTAAACAAGCAATGCAGGTTTCATCACAGTGGAACTCCTTTATTGGTAAGCCTCTAACTAAACTATTGTGGATAAGCTGATTCATGTTTTTGAAATTACATGACCCAGCCTTTTGTGCCACAGTTTAGATTCTTGAGAAGAGGCATTGGAAAATAGACAAGGAGCCTCTGAGATCTATTTTCTTGGAAAGATCTAAGGCATACACTCTTCCAGTCCTGTTGGCTCTCAGGAGAGTGTGATCATCCAACACCTTATCAATCAAATACAGAACTTTGGATGACAGAATCCTACAGTTCTGACTGGTAAAAAGGCAACATGGCCTTTATCACACATTTGACTGACACTCAAGAGATTGTACTTGAGATTTTCCACATGATTACATCATCAAACTTGATTTCTCCATTGGAGACAAAGCCATTTCCAATGATGTAACCCCTAGCATCATTGCCAAAAGAAACAAACCCCTTCTTTCCTTGAGAGTAGTCATGAAAAGAGAGTTTCCCAGTCATGTGCATAGATCCCCCACTGTCAACATACGAGATGCTACTTTGGCATGTTGGAGAACCCTGAATAATAAACATCATTAGTTTTGGAGACCCAAACCTTTTTGGTTTTGGGCCTGGTCTCATCAACAGATGGTAAACTAACAGGTTTATTAGAAACAACAGCCTGAGAGGAAGAAGATGGTGAAGAAGAGGAATCCTTTGGCTTGGACCTCCTTTTCTGTGGTTCAACCTAGGAGCATCTAATTGGTTAACTCTACCCAACAGATGTTGAAACATCATAACCAGCTGTGTCTGTTTTGATAAAGCTTTCAGCTCATCAGACACATTACCAGTGGAGTTTGATAAGTTCCTATGTTGCACCTTCTTCTTCTGAGCAATCTCAGCTGTTACCTGTTTAACCCCTTCCTTTTTGGATTTCTTTGAGGACTTAAGGGTTACAGGATTTGATGTTGCTGATACAAATGTGGTCTCAAACCGTTTTTCATTTGAACTACCTCTTTAGTAGTCTTCAAACTCTTTCTACTAACAGTTTTCTTCTTTTCAGTACTGGCATAGTTGGAGTTTGAACTTCAGATGTTAATCCTGCTCTCTAGTCCTTTCAGGACTTTCAGAATTAACATCTGGTTGATCAACTCATTGATCATGTGAGTGTCAGCATGGAACCATCAACATCAGTTGATAGTTCTGAGAGGGCTTGATACTGACTTCTACTTCTGATTGTGCTGTATCAGAAAGTAGATCACATGATGAATGGATTGGTTATTACTCTCACCATAAGATTCTACCTCTGCTCTGGGAGTAAAATCTGTAGGTGGAGCAGTGTGATTGTAACCACGCCAAACTTCACATTGGAAGCACATTGCTTACTAAGAAGCTTTCAAAACCTTTGCATGATTGCACCCATCTATCACACTCTACCTGGGTAACTGCAAGGGTTTCTTTGAGATCTTTATACTTCTCTAGAAGTATCTCTTCCCTAGCCTTATCATCAGTTATTTGGCATTTAATTTGTAAATCTCATCATTCTTATCATTAAGCACAGACTCAAATTCAGCTTTGCTTTTGGAAATTATTTGTTCTAGCTCAATTTTCTTGTTGATTAAAGCTACATTTGCTTCTCTAATAGATGCAAATGCTGCTATGCATGTTTCAGAACATAATTTGGCTTTTGCCTCAGAGGATACCTGTGATACCTTTGGTGTAGAGGCATTAGTGGATGAAGTATCAGCAGTATCCAAAGCCATAAGAGCTAGATTTCCAAGGGACCTTCACCCCATGTTGACCAGCACCTGAGAACAGTTGTTCATGACCAGACAAGTCATCTGGTAAACTGCTCCAGTCAACAACTCCTGGGGTGAAGAAGCTGTGTTGTTGAGGTTGAGTTTGTTGATAAGATTGGGAAGGTTGTGGTTCAGGCAATGCTTGTGGTTGTTGTGCAATTGGAGCTTGAACAGGATTTGGTTGAGGCATATAATAGCAGGGATAAGGATATGACATTGACCCTGGGGAACAAAGTATGCAGAGATCTAGGATGTGAATGATGACCAGAACCAGCAGGATGTTGCCCTCTGTTTTGTGGACTATTACTAGGAAAAGTCACAAAGGGTGCAGAAGAGTTAGATCCAGTTGATCGACACTCCCTTGCAAAGTGTCCCAGCCTTTGGCATTTGTGACACCTCAACTTACTCTTGTCAAAACCAATTTGGTTTTGCCAGAGAGTCCAGGAAATTTCCTGCCAGTCTCTTATAGAACTTCTAGATCTGATATTAATCAATGCCATTTGGCTCAATATCCATCTCTTCTAGATCATCATGAGCAATTCCTTTCAAATCATCCATGATGAAGCATAATTGTCACTATTACTGCCAGAATGACTCTCAATACCACAAATGCATGATCAGAACTATTAGTAGAGAAATCAATATGCTCATCATAATTGCTTTCAGATGCAGCATATTCTGACTCATGACCACCAAGGCAGTATTCCCTGGTACAAAGTCATCGATGAGCTTTCCTGATGAGGACATTTCCTCTTCTGCTCTATCTCTCTTTCAAATGTAAGCAGTTTCCCATGAAGTGGGTGAGAGATAGCCTATCCAGATTTGCACTGGAGCGTAGGACAATAGTGTATGTGTCCCATCTCTCAGGCAGTGATCTGAGGAACCTGTGTTCATCTGGCTATTGGTGTATTCCTGTTTCACCTTTTTCAGCTCAGATATCAAGCAGGAAAAACGCTCAAACTGTTGAGTGAGTGTCTCACCCTTTCTATGAGAGAATGTCTCATATTTGGGCAAGGATTTCTCTATTGTTTGCTAAGACCGCATCTGTGCCACCGAATTGTTCCTTCAGGGCATTCCAGAGATCATGAGCAGTTTCATGATGCATAAGCCCTGAAAAGATTTCATTAGGCAGTGCCATGGCCAGAATTCCATGGGCTTTAGCATCAATCTCAAATAGTTTCCGATCTTCATCAGAGTATTGTTCCTTCTTCTTCGGAACCATTTGATTGGTTTCCGATTGTTCACCATAGCTTATGTGGTCCATGTACCACAGATGTCCAACAACCTGAACTGTTAACAGACAGGTGATGAAGCATTCTTCGTTGCCATATGTTATACTCGGTCCTAACCAGCATCAGAGGCTTGGTTGAGGAACCGGTATTGTGAGGATCATTAGAAAGGTAGTCATCTCAGATTCAATCAAATTCGATTAAGCTAAAACAGATTTAGAACAAAACGCAACAACCAATTGAACCAGAGATCTCAAAAAAATGAACGAAAGCGACAGAAATTCAATAATCTATAACCAGTTCTTGCGAATACGCTAATTCAATCAAACACAGATATCAATTAGCAGTTTCAATGATCAATTGTTAGATCAATCAATGATTAACCTGCTCTGATACCACTTGTTAGGATCAGTGATCTACGTTTGATTGATTTGAGAGTATAGCAGCGGAATTCAAACAATGAATTAACTGATTCACAAGAACGAAATGATATTCAATGAAGAACAAAGACGGTTATAGAGAGAGAATTCTGCAAATATATTTCATTCAATATTCGCTTTCGTGGTAACAGAATGTCACAATTACAATTAGGTCGACACCTCTTATATATAAGAGATGTGACGTCTGCTGATGTCACTTGATACTACATCTAACAGAATTATTACAACTGACACCACTACTGAAGATGTCAAAACAACTGACATCTCCTTACAAAACTACTAAGTGTTATCAGTTTCTATAACTACTGAAAAACATAAAACTACTGAAACTACAACAACTGAAGAACAAGCTCTTCAGTCGTTTTACAAAACTACTGAAAGTAAAAATATAAAACTACTGATATCACAACTACTGAAGAAGTACTCTTCAGCTGTTGTGACAAACTACTGAAACTTCAGTACTTGATCTTCGGACTTTAACTTCAGATGTTTCATCAGCTGATGACTTCAGTAGATATCATGAGCTGATGTCTTCAGTCTTTGTCTTCAGACTTTGTACATCAATTGTTGATCTTCAGTACTTGTAGACTCTTCAGCTGTTATACTTCAGTACTTTGGTCTTCAGCTTCAGCACTTGTGTTCTTCAGCTGTTCAGCTTCAGCACTTGTGTTCTTCAGCTGTTCAGCTTCAGCACTTGTGTTCTTCAGCTGTTCAGCTTCAGTACTTCTGTTCTTCAACTGTTCAGCTTCAGTACTTGTGTTCTTCAGCTGTTGTACTTCAGCACTTTAGTCTTCAGCTGTTGAAGTCTTCAGCACTTGTCAAATTGCTGATGAAGCTTTCAGCAGTTGTTGTGATATCATGTGGGACTTAGAGGTTTTCTGATCTTGGCTCATTGGTTCTTTTGGTCCAACATCAACTGTTGAAGTCTTCAGACTTGTTCTTCAGCTGTTGAGTCTTCGGTACTTTAATCTTTAGCTGTGGAAGTCTCAGTACTTTAATCTTCAACTGTTGAAGTCTTCAGTACTTTAGTCTTCAGTTGTTGAAGTCTTCAGACTTTGTCAACAGCTGATCAAGTCTTCAGCAGTTGTTGTGATGTCTTGTGGGACTTAAGGATTTTCTGATCTGCTCATGGTTTCTTTTGCCAACAAACTCCCCTTGAACCAATACAGCCAAAACCTTTAAGCTTATTAAAGATGTCCCACTTATTATGGCAGAAAGATTGGTTTTTTTGTCTTCTAGATCAGCTCAGAAGTGACCCTTGTAAGCACAGGCCCGGGAAGAAGTCTCAATGATCTGTTTGGCAAAGGATGGATGGGAACTCTGTCTTGGGGAACTGAACACAGAGCTGTTACCCCATCCATGAGATCTACTTCCCAAATATGAGTCTGTAAGACTCCCTTGTAGAGGCCTCAATGAAGGTTACTTGTTCCTCCATGGTAAGCTCTTCTGCTTCTCCTTCAAAGAGTGATTCAGGCCCATAGTACCCAGATAGGTATTTGACCTGTTTATCATTTTTTAGCTCCACAGTTGTTATAATTCTATATGTGAATTCATCTGGGTGAATACCCTCTAAGAACAACTAGAGCTCATTCTTTCTAACTTCCTCAAGCCTCCTATACACTAACCCCTTTTTCACACTTTATTCTCCAGCATCTTTTGTGGGGTTAGTTTAGCTTTATAGGATTTCTTGAAGTCATCTAGGATCTCCCAAGGTGACACCACAAAGGCCAGAGAGATCACTTCATCTACAATCTTCTTTACTTGGCCATTGTATCTCTGTGGAATATTTTTTCTTTTGAATCCTATGAGACACCCTGGGATCAGGCCAAATCCTCACTCTCTCTTTTTGATATTGAAATGTGTGTCTGAGAGTGTATAACCTTTGAGCATGTTTCTTCATGTTGATGATTGAAGATGTGGCAGCATATGCTTTGTCAAATCTTCTCAACAATTCCTCATCATGTTGTTTGTGAAGCTCTTCTTCTTCTAACTTCACTTTAACAATTTGTCTTTGAGATTCAGGAGTAATTGTTGGACGGTGACTTATGGCCTTAGGCAACCGTATAACAGCTGAGATTGGCAGCCTATCTTCATCTTCATCATTATCTTCTTCTTCCTCTTCTAGCCTCAATACCCTTCTCTTCCTCTTCTGGGGTATATCATCGGCTATTGGTTTTGTGGGTAAGGGAATTGGTTTAGTGGGTTGTGGTTGTGGTGGTTTTGGTGTGGGAATGTTGACAGGATGTTCTAGCATTTTAGATGTAAGTGAGGCTTTGGATTGTTTGACCAGTTCAGTCCTGCTCCCAGCACCAGCTTCATTCAAAGCTTCAATGACGAGCCCTTTGGTGTATACTTCAGACGAACAGATCTTGGTGGTTACTGCCAAGATGCTGTCCCTGGACCATGACTTGATTTCAATCAATGATCTTCCAAGATATTTAGCTATAAACCTGATCATGATTTCCAATCTCTCCCTTTCCATCACACTATAACTGGCCCATCTTGTTTGTATCTCTTCTATTTTTAGCCTTTTGATCTCAGAGTGTAATGTGGCTGTGTCATGACCATGTCTAAATAGCTGATCTATAATTGTATCCATTGATCTGCTATGAGCTTCATCAACATCTTTAACAAGGTCTTCTAATGATTTCTTTTCATCAGCTCCTGACTCAGCACTTTTCTTTCTTATATATGTAATTAACTGCTCTGAGATCAGTTCTTTCTCAACCTCATTTTCTTTCTCAGGCTGTTTCTCTGTTTCAGGCTCTTTCTTAGCATCAACTCTCTTTCTTTTCTTGTCTTTCACTACCTTTGACTTTGCAGTCTCCCCCTTTTTGGTTGCATTGGAATCAGGGGTTTGGAAGGCAGAAAGAGATTTATGAACATCATCATCAATAAGGGTTTGTAGATTTGAGGGAATCCTCTCATCAATGGCTTTATGCACTATGTCAGTGATGAGGGAGTGATGAGAGGAGGAGTTTTGAAAGATAGAAACCATCTGCTCAGAGGGGTTCTATCCCTGAGAGATGGTGCCAAAAGCAGAGGCTGGTGGCTCAATTATGTGGGTGGCTCAGTGTTTGGTAAACCTTCAATTGAAGGTGCCATCTGTGGGGTTTGTAGGTAGATTGTTGGACCAAAAGAACAATGAGCCTGATCAGAAAAACCTCTAAGTCCCACAGACATCACCACAACTGCTGAAGACTTGATCAGCTTGTGACAAAGTCTGAAGACTGCAATAGCTGAAAAACTAAAGACTGAAGAACAACAGCTGAAGAACTAAAGTACTGAAGAACAAAAGCTGAAGAACTAAAGTACTGAAGAACAACAGTGAAAACTAAAGTACTGAAGAACAACAGCTGAAGAACTAAAGACTGAAGACATCAGCTGATGACAACAGCTGAAGCTCAAGTACAAGTACTGAGCCTTTAGAGTTTGTTACAACAGCTGAAGAAGCATTCTTCAGTTGTTGTGATGGTTTACCTTTCAGTAGTTTTCTTTGTTTCAGTATTTGTAAAACAACTGAGAGTATGTTCTTCATTGTTATAGTTTCAGTAGTTCTTTTCAGTAGTTGTAATAATAGTTAACACTAGCATTTTTGTAAGAAGATGTCAGCTGTTTGACATCTTCAGTAGTTGTGTTAACTATCAGTAGTTTGTAATAAATTCTGTTAGATGTCACTATCAAGTGACATCAGCGGACGTCACATCTCTTATATAAGAGGTTGTTGACCTAATTGTAATTGTGACATTCCGTTACCACGAAAGCGAATATTGGATGAAATATATTTGCAGAATTCTCTGTCTATAACCGTTTTTGTTCTTACATTTAATATCTCTTGGTTCTTGTGAATTGGCTAATTCATTGTTAGAATTCCGCTGCTATACTCTCTAATCAATCAAACGTAGCACTGATCCTAACAAGTGGTATCAGAGCGTTAATCATTGATCGTCTAACAATTGATCATTGAAACTGCTAATTGATATATATGTTTGATTGAATTAGCATATTTGCAAGAACTGGTTATAGATTATTGAATTTCTGACGCTTTCATTCATTTATTTTGAGATCTCTCTTGGTTCAATTGGTTGTTGTGTTTTTGTTCTAAATCTGTTATAGCTTAATTGAATTTGATTGAATCTGAGATGACTACTCCTTCTAATGATCCTCACAATACCGGTTCCTCAACCAAGCCCCCGATGCTGGTTAGGACCCAGTATAACATATGGCAGCGAAGAATGCTTCATCACCTGTCTGTTAACAGTTCAGGTTGTTGGTCATCTGTGGTACATGGACCACATAAGCCTATGGTGAACAATCTGGAAACCAATCAAATGGTTCCGAAGAAGAAGGAACAATACTCTGATGAAGATCGGAAACTGTTTGAGATTGATGCTAAAGCCCATGGAATTCTGGCCATGGCACTGCTAATGAAATCTATTCAGGGCTTATGCATCATGAAACTGCTCATGATCTCTGGAATGCCCTGAAGGAACAATTCGGTGGCACAGATGAGGTCTTAGGAAACAACAGAGAATCCTTCGCCAACAATATGAGACATTCTCTCATAGAAAGGGTGAGACACTGACTCAACAGTTTGAGCGTTTTTCCTGCTTGATCTCTGAGCTGAAAATGGTGAAACAGGAATACACCAACAGCCAGATGATAACAGGTTGCTTAGATCACTGCCTGAGAGATGGGACACATACACTATTGTCCTACGCTCCAGTGCAAATCTGGATAGCCTATCTCTCACCCAACTTCATGGAAAACTGCTTAAATTCGAAAGAGAGATAGAGGAGAAAAGGAAACTGTCCTCATCAGGAAAGCTTGCTGATGACTTTGTACCAGGGAATACTGCTTGGTTGGTCATGAGTCAGAATATGCTGCATCTGAAAGCAATTATGATGAGCAATTGATTTCTCTTCAAATAGTTCTGATCATGCATTTGTTGGTATTGATAGTCCATTCTGGCAGTAATAGTGACAATCTATGCTTCATCATGGATGATTTGAAAGGAATAGCTGATGTGATCTAGAAGAGATGGATATTCTGAGCCAAATGGCATTGATTTATATCAGATCTCAGAAGTTCTACAAGAGAACTGGCAGGAAATTTCCTGGACTCTCTGGCAAAACCAAAGTTGGTTTGACAAGAGTAAGTTGAGGTGTCACAAATGCCAAAGGCTGCAACACTTTGCAAGAGAGTGTAGATCAACTGGATCTAACTCTTCTGCACCCTTGTGATTTTTCCTAGTACTAGTCCACAAAACAGAGGGCAACATCCTCTGGTTCTGGTCATCATTCACACCCTAGATCTCCTGCATACTTTGACCCCCAGGGACCAATGTCATATCCTTTTCCCTGCTATTACTTGCCTCATCTAATCCGGTTCAAGCTCCCATTTCACAACAATCACACATGCATTGCCTGAACCTCAACCTTCCCAATCTCATCAACAAACTCAACCTCAATAACACAGCTTCTTCACCCCAGAGGTTGTTGACTGGAGCAGTTTACCAAATGATTTGTCTGGTCATGAACAATTGTTCACTGGTGCTGGTCAACATGGTGGTGACAGTCCCTTTGGAAATCTAGCTCTTATGGCTTTGGATTCTACTGATACTTCATCCTCTAATGCCTCTATACCAAAGATATCAGGTATCCTCTGAGGCAAAAGCCAAACTATGTTCTGAATCATGCATAGCCGCATTTGCATCTATTAGAGAAGCAAATGTAGCTTTAATTAACAAACATTGAGCTAGAACAAACAATTTCCAAAAGCAAAGGTGAATTTGAGTCTGTGCTTAACGATAAGAATGATGAGATTTACAAACTTAAATGCCAAATCACTGATGATAAGGCTAGGAAGAGATACTTCTAGAGAAGTATAGAGATCTCAAGGAAACACTTGCAACTACCAGGTAGAGTGTGATCGATGGGTAATTCTTGCAAGGGTTTTGAAATGCTTCTTAGTAAGCAATCTGCTTCCAATGTGAAGTTTGGCATTGGTTATAATCATACTGCTCCACCTACAGATTTTACTCCCAGAGCAGAGGTAGAATCTGATGGTGAGAGCAATAACCAATCCATTTCATCATGTGATCTACTTTCTGATATAGCACCATCAGAAGTAGAAGTCAGCACTAAGCCCTCTCAGAACCTATCAGCTAATGTTGATGGTTCCACTGCTGACACTCACATGATCAAAGAGTTGATCAACTCAGGAGTTAATTCTGAAAGTCCTGAAAGGACTGGAGAGCAAGATTTAACACCTGAAGTTCAAACTCCAACTACTGTCAGTACTGAAGAGAAGAAAACTGTCAGTAGAAAGAGTTTGAAGAATACTAAAGAGGAAGTCCAGAAAGCAAACAATGCTTCCAAAGTACTGAAAGCAAGTCTTCAGTAGTTTCATCCTCTTTAGTTGATGATCAACATAAGATGAAAGAACCCATGTGAAGTATGTGGCTTGTTCAATCATCTTAGAGATGATTGTTGGTACAAAAGAGGATCCAAACTCAAACATAAGGGAAATTAAAGAGAAAATGGTTAAAATGAAAACTGAGTTTGAAGCCACATTTGTATCAGCAACATCAAATCCTGTACCCTTAAGTCCATAAAGAAATCCAAAAAGGAAGGGGTTAAACAGGTAACAGCTGAGATTGCTTAAAAGAAGAAGTGCAACATAGGAACTTATCAAACTCCAATGCCAATGTGTCTGAAGAGCTGAAAGCTTTATCACAAAATCAGACACAGCTGGTTATGATGGTTCAACATCTATTGGGAAGAGTTAACCAATTAGATGTTCCTATGTTGAAACCACAGAAAAGGAGGTCCAAGCCAAAGGATTCCTCTTCTTCACCATCTTCTTCCTCTTAGCTGTTGTTTCCATCAAACCTATTAGTTTACCATCTGTTGATGAGAACAGGCCCAAAACCAAAAAGGTTTGGGTCTCCAAAACTAACTGTTGTTTATAATTGCAGGGTTCTTTAACATGCCAAAGTAGCATCTGGTATGTAAACAGTGGGGGATCTATGCACATGACTGGAACAACTCTCTTCTTCATGACTACTCTCAAGGAAGAAGGGGTTTATTTCTTTTGGCAATGATGCTAGGGGTTACATCATTGGTAAAGGCTTTGTCTCCAATGGAGAAATAAAGTTTGATGATGTTAATCATGTGGAAATCTCAAGTACAATCTCTTGAGTGTCAGTCAATGTGTGATAAAGGCCATGTTGCTCTTTTCACCAGTCAGAACTGTAGGATTCTGTCATCCAAAGTTCTGCATTTGATTTATAAGGTGTTGGATGATCAACTCTCCTGAGAGCCAACAAGACAGGAAGAGTGTATGCCTTAGATCTTTCCAAGAAAATAGATCTCAGAGGCAATCCTTGCCTATTTTCCAAAGCCTCTTCTCAAGAATCTAAACTGTGGCACAGAAGGCTGGGACATGCTAATTTCAAAAACATGAATGAGCTAATTCACAATAGTTTAGTCAGAGGCTTACCAATAAAGGAGTTCCAATGTGATGAAACCTGCACTGCTTGTTTAAAAGGAAAATAGCACAAAGTCTCATTCCCTCTATTGAAGAGCCTAAGTCTACTGCCTACTTGCAATTACTGCATATGGATCTACTTGGTCCTGTGAGAGTGATGAGCATGGCAAAGAAGAAATACTGTCTGGTAATTGTGGATGATTACTCCAGATTTGTATGGACTTTCTTTCTACATTCAAAGGATGAGGTAGCTCAGAAGATTATTCACTTTGTGTTGTATGTTGAGAAGCAGTATTCCATTTCAGTCAAGTGTATAAGGAGTGACAATGGAACTGAATTCAGAAACCATACACTTGATGATTTCTATCTCAAGGGAATCAAAGGCATTTAGCATCCCACGGACTCCAGAACAAAATGGAGTAGTGGAGAGGAAGAACAGGACCCTATTTGAAGCTGCAAGGTCCATGTTGGCTAACTCTGGTTTGCCACTGACCTTTTGGGCTGAAGCTGTTAACACAGCTTGCTATGTGCAGAATAGAGCCTTAGTAAATCACAGGTTGATGAAGACTCCATATGAAGTTCTCCATCACTTGGCTCCTCTAATTTCATTTTTCAAAGCATTTGCGTGTCCCTGTTTTATTCTCAACACAAAGGATCAACTCCAAAAATTTGATCCTAAGGTGGATGCAGGGTATTTTGTTGGTTATTCATCTACTTGCAAGGCATACAGAGTCTTCAACTGCAGAACAAAGATAGTTGAAGAGACTTTGCATGTGAAGTTTAATGAATCTCCTATGGACAAGATTCCACAAAACCCT